>JAGXCT010033754.1:19103-67866 GCA_022495035.1 Philopotamus ludificatus | reverse complement strand
AGGATCATCAGGTTTAACGGTTACTAAAACCTGTCCAATGAACTTGGATTCTACTAAAAAATCGTGCTCAAATACCATGAGTATCAAATTGGACTTATACCAAAACGGACGCATACCGAGGTACCACTGTATTACTTTTAAAAGTTTACTTCAGTCTTCTCATTTCAATTTTTTTATCTCCAAAATCTTAGCAAAATATCGACTTTTCCTAGATTTTTTAAGAAGTCCCGAAATCAGAATTGGAAAAAGTCCCATGGACAGTGTCCAGCAAAGCCAGCAGAGACTGAAGTATCATAAATATGGTGTTTCAACTACCGTCCATTTTACATTTTCTATAACCAATGTAAATAGGCTAAATGCGATTTTAGTTAAGCGATCTTTTATCGGGTTTCGGCCAAAATAATCAGCCTTTTTTCTGAATAAATCGTCATCGATGATTTTTAAATGAAATTCGTTCATTTCTCATGAAAATCGTCTTTTCATGATCTATCTAAAGACTTTTATTTATTATAGCATTATTTTAACAGCTGTCAGTTTCATGAAATCCCTTGAAATTCGGTTATTTGATATGGAAATATGTATGCGAGAATTTTATCTTTCTTATAAAATATTTAAAACAATATTGAAATGGCTACTAATAAATTAAATTGTCGGTTGATATATATCAGTGGTCGCCAAACGGTAGCTCGCGAGCTACCGGTCGCTAGCGAGCGGTATTTCGGTAGCTCGCGAAGTATATTTTATAATATTTATAAATTTATTTATATTTATAAATTTCACTAGCGCTCGTCACTTCAACCGATCCGTAACAACCGACCCTAAACAAACGGCGTCGCCTAATGGGGTCTATTTACTGTGGAAAATAGACCCCAAGCATTTCATGTCAAGAAATTAATGAATACTTTCTTTAATATATTTACTATTATCTATGCTAAAACATGAACTATTCTAAGAATAAAAATAGTTATGATACGCTTCATAATTAAGACGATATTTTGGATTTTTTAATAATCAATATGACACGTAAGTGACGCGCGAACTCACAAAAACTTGAGGTCCCAAATGGCTCCCAAGATGGGCTAGGTTAAGCAAGATAAAGTAAATTTTAATTTAAAAAGAATATTTTAAATATGAATTGATTTAAATATATTTTATTATATTGAGATATAAAAAAAAAAAATATTTCCAGAGAAAAAAAGGGGGGGGGGAGAATGTGAATACGTATAAGTAGCTCATCAAAAAATTTAAATTTCCAAAAGTAGCTCACATCCTTATTGAGTTTGGCGACCACTGATGTAGATCCTGAAAATCACATAGCTGAATAGGAGCTTTAATACATTATAAGTTGCGACACGTTTATTTATATTATAAAATTGATAAGTAACTGTAAATTCTCATTCTTTAAAGTCAATTCTAGCAGAATCCTTTGAAAATTCAATTTGATGGGGGAGCTGCATTTAAGCATAATTTAATTTTTTTTGGGTTTCGTCTTTAATTTTAAACATTTAAAAATATTTAGCGACAGAATTTCCTTATTACGCATCGCAAGAGAGTATATAGTCATTTATTTCTTTTGACAACTAAATCATAAATTTTACATTGTAATCTCAAAGTTATCGTATTTTAAAAAAAAACTTTTCATAATAATTTTAAATACTTTCATGATACAAAACGGACCCCGCACGAAATATTACTGCGCGAAACTTTTTTCATAAGTTAATTAAATTTTCTGAGAAAAACCAGATTTTCCCGGGCTTGACGTATTCCCATACACTTTGCCCCGTACATTATATATTTATTATAGTAGCTTTGCGTATATTTATACTGCGATACAATTGATGGTGGGAATAAATTAGCCTCTGCCTCCCCTCTCCACCGAATTTACATCCCGAAAAAGGCTTTAGTCAAATAAGATGTGAACAGGATCTTTTCTTTTTAGTTTACGAAAACGTCTTTTATTTTTCTTGCGAGGGTCCTTATCCCATATAAAATGAAATCCTTTTGAAGCTGTAAAAATAGCTGTCATTGTTGGGAGCTGTCTTCGAGTGACAGTGCCTCTCAGAACAATATATGCCTAGTTATACAAAGATGTTTTGATCCACTCTGTACCGCAACAAAATTCAGACATTTTTATTATTTTTCATGTGCAATACAATTTTATATTTACATATTAGCTTCTCTATACTTTTACTATATAAATTAGTACTCTGAATAATTTAAGCAATTTTTAAATACTTTTCCGTGAAAATCTGGTGGTTTTCCTTGTATATGAAAATGCTCAAGGGAAGTAAAGATTTTATTGCGAGCGAATGCTCTAAAGATTTAAAGAGGTGATATTCGGAGGGTGCAATATCAGGTGAATACGATTGTTGTAAAACTTTTAAATCCAGCTCCTGCGGTCTTGAATTCTTTGAGTATCTACCAATACTGATATTTAATCTTTTTATTGTAATATTCTGACAAAATTGATTTATTTACAATGCATATTATAAGCATCATAGATAATTTCACGACCCTATTCAGTCTTTTTCAGACGCGAATCAAGCAATTATTCAGATCAGATGATTTTCCAGTTTAGTGGGGGTAGGAAGAATTTATCTAAAACAATCTTACTTAAGTCTTTCACCTTTATTTACGATATCTGTGGAAATTGCGGGCGATAAATAAGAAGGAAAAAAAATGAAATGTGAAAACTATCAGTCATTTCAAAATGCAGATCCATATTTAAAACAGATATAAAGCATGGTGGAAAGTTTTATATTCCCAGTTTTTATATGCGGCGTGAAAACCTGAACCGTGGAGGAAAATTATGCTTTATGGCCCATTAAAAATATCATGGACTACTAAATTCATAAAAATGTACTAGCTAGTGGAATTGAATATCTTGGAATGAGATTCTCAACCACGTATCCTAATAGAATTCTTCGCTATCTTGAGCGTCTTCCTTGAAGAAAATGTATCCTGAAGCCTATCATGAGTGGCAACCTAGAGCACTGATGGAGGACCTTTTTTAAAGAAGATGTAATGTTTCGATTCTTTCAACGCGGCGCGATAGACACTCACGTGTACACGAATCGAGTATACAACGCGGCGCGATTGACATTCATGACCGCGATTTTATCTTGTGTTCACAGGTAAACTAAAGAGAATTAGTTATATGCACATGCTTTAAAACTAAGTTCACAATCACTGCTAATAATAAATTAACTACCAATTACAAAAAAGTTTTGACCTTGGAAAACCATTGAAAAGGAAATTGTAATATGTTTACGCAAATAGTTCGATTTATTGGTTATGATTAAAAAAAAATAATTAATTTAAATTATTTTTTCAATGACAATTAAAGAATATTACATAATTCATTATGTTGCATAGTTTTCTGATTGGCACCCTCATGTCTGAAGATCGTGACCGTTCTAGATCCGAATCATATTGATTTTGGCTCTTCGGGATCCTCTGCATTCCATATTTCATTATTGCGATGACACGATCCCCTGCGTTTTCATTACGTTTCTAAGCGCGACGAGCTTCTCCAAGCTATCGTTTCTTATAGCGAGATGTCCCAAAGTATCGGAAAATCCTTTTGAGACATGTCATAGAAATACTTTTGTACCCAGGATGAAGCTGTGTCAGACCGGTCCGACACAGTTCCATCCCTTGCCATCCACCCACACCGCATATACCGGCTTGGGGCCGGTTCAATCGGTGCAACAAAAGCAGTTTTTTTCTTGAAACGCGTGAAGTTAAAATATAATTTTTTTATTTTTTTTTAATTTATTTTATTTAAAGACAATGCGTGATTGGCATTACAGAATGACGGTTCGCCAATCACGCATAACCTATAATAATACATGAGAAAATATATATTACATAACAAATATTATATATTACATAACGAAAATATATATTACAAACCTATATTACAATAAATTGGAAGAAAGAATTATAATATTTCATATAGGATGGCATCAACAAAACGGCTATATTTGACATCGAATATATCCATATTCAGCCAAATGGTTGAGCAATGTAAGCTCTGGCTACCGGAGAGTTCTTGAGTAGACCTGTCCTCGCCTTTGGCGGAAGAAAAAAGCACACGCGAACGAGCTCGATAGTAGTGAGGTGGCGCCCATAAGGACAACTCGCACAGTACAAGGGGGTTATGTATTGCGCCAACCAATAGCCGAAGAAGTGCTGCCAAGTAAATCGATCTTCTTTTCTCAAGGTTATATACCCCAGGCAACCCTGCACCCATGCGCTGGGGTATAAACTTGGGTAGAATCCAAACTCCCTCATGTAGAGATGCCTAAGAAATTTCTTCTGTATCTTCTCTAATCTGAGGGAATTCGAGGCGTCATAAGGCGCCCATATAATGGAACTTGATTCGAGGCAAGCTCCGGATGATACATCATTATAGCACTCGTACTGACTAAGGTGCTACATTATGTGGTGAGAATTTCTCAAGACGAAATAACATTCTTGACGATCTCATACACACGTCCGATACATATGAAATAAATTTTAACCCAAGATCAAACAAAATACCCAGATCTTTAACAGACGATTGGCAGAGAGTTGCGCTCCCAAGACTGTAATTAAATATGATGGGCTCTTTTTGATCCTGAAAATGTCATTGTTTGACGCGCAATACTTAATGGAAGACGATTTAGTGATGACCAACCGTTGCAAAGAATCAATGTCCAGCTGCAACGAAGGCATCTTCCACTGAAGTAATAGATCAAGAAATATTTTTTAGAGTCGTCTGCGAAAGTAGAATTTACATTTAAGAAGGACACTATGAATATCATTTATAAATAAAATAAATAATAAAGGTCCTAAATTTGATCCCTGCGGAATACCGGAAGGTGTATTGTATGTATACGACGTTTGGGAGTCGTATTTCACATATTGTTTCCTCTCTGAAAGGTAACTCGAGAATATCCGATAACCCGAAACTGTCTAGTTTCAGAATGGAGTCTGGCATGATCGACTTTATCAAACGCTTTTTCAAAGTCGTTGTAGATAACGTCGACTTGAACCCCCCTTGTCAATGACTTAGACACAAAGTTTGAAAAACCAAGAAGGCCCGTGACTGTTGAGCGTCGGGCCGAAATCCATGTTGCTCGTCGATGATTCTACATTCAATATGGTTCGTATGGCATTTATGCAGAATCATCTCAAACAACTTGGCAGGTCGGATAGAACAGCCACTGGTCTGTAATTGGCGACATTCGACTTATCTCCTTTTTTTTAAATATAGGAGTGACTTTGGAAGTTTCCACAAATTACGGAAACTGGACGACTTTATCGATGAGTTGAAAATATGACGAAGAGGCTCCAGTTAGTTCATCTTGACATGCTTTTTTAGAACGAAAGAAGGTATACGATCGGGTCCAGCTGATCGTTTCGAAATAATTTTCCAAAGCAAACGTCATTTGAGCTTTGTCTACGGTGTCGATGATTAGCTGAGATTGCATTCGAATAGTAGGATGATAAACTAATATCGCGATCAGTATGAGTCGGGGTTGTCGGAATATAATGCTAGTCTTTTTTAAGAAAGGGGAGAAGGGAGAGGGAAAGTGGCTTTGCACAACTCTCCGAAAGTCGATGCAAAGCGAACAAATGCCCTGTAGCAAATTACACTGCTGACCAGATCCATGTGTCCGATAGGGGCCTCCACCAGAGAGACCCGCTACGAATGCCGCATCGGACAGCATAGGAAGTAGGTCGCGGCGCGGCGTCCAGGTAAGGACAGGACATACCCACACCAGCAATGTGGAGATGCTTCTAGGTTAAACTCTTTAAGTTTAGCCTTGAAATTACCGTAGCCAGTCAAGTGGCCCCGGCCCAGAAGTCTGGGAAGAAGAACCAGCTACAGTTAAGCCTGGCTCTGATATTGCGAAAGAGATGGGTAGTCCGCCCTTTGGGAGGAATCCCACCTCTCCTGCCACTGATCAGAGCCGATTCGCGGACGCGTGATTTTAAAGTTACCACAGATTCGCCCTCGATTGGGCAAAATGTAGTGGCGCCGACGACAACAGGACTGTTGTTTTTAAAGCAAAATCTGACGGCCCTCAGCTGGATTTCAAGGTCGAGCGGAAGGACGCCAGCAATAATTAACAGTGAAGCCGTTGAAGAAGTGCGATAAGCGCGAGTGAGATTAAGGAGGGGCGGGCGCTGCCCCGACAAGAGGATTCTAGTAATATTTGTCAACGAACAGCGGTGCGCCCAGCATCCAGCTGCGTACCCTACAATCCCACAGAAGATGGAATTATAGGCAAATAACCGCGATTTATAACCTACACCCCATGTGTTAGACGCGATGCGAGAAATGCGGTAAAACGCGGCTTTAGCTTTGTCAACCGCACCTCTCGCATGTAACAAAAAGTGACCGTGTTCATCCAGCAATATACCCAGGTAGTATACTGATGGAGACATTCGAACCTTCTTGTTATTGAACGCACGCAAAAGGGAGGACGAGAAGGACTGAAGATCGACCATGAGGAGGATTGCCTCAGTCTTGTTTGGAGCGAATGAGAGCCGATTGGCTTGGCCCCATTCTGAGATGGCTTTCAGTGCGATATGAGCTTTGCTCTCCAGCAAGACTCGAGAGCCAGCGCACCTCGACAACTAGGGTAATGTCATCAGCATATGCATAATGCTGACAGTCCATTTGGTAAACTAATTTTAGTGGAGTCGTCACAGGACATTTCCACAACAAGGGTCCCAACACAGACCCTTGCGGGCACCCAATTGAAGTTGGTCGACGAATGACCGAGCAACCGGCTTGAAAAAGTACGCTACGGTTACAGAAGTAGCTTTGTATAAGGCTGTACAAGTTATCTGGGATACCCCGAACCCTAAGTTTGGCGAGTATCATTGGCCACCAGGCGTTATCAAAAGCGCCTTGAAAATCTACAAAGACAACCATTGCGTATTTGCATTTGGATGCATTTACATGGGAGAGAATCGTATGAATGGCATCTTCTGTAGAACGTTCCAGCATGAAACCCAGATTGTCGGTCGAGTGGTTCATTTTAGTAAAGAACTCAGGAAGTTTAGATGCGATGATTCTCTCCAGCACTTTGCCAAATGCCGGCAAGAGTGATTGGCCTATAGGCTTTGGGGTCTGAGAGGGGTTTAACACATTTTGCTTTTGGAATGCACGTTAACAGTCCGAGTTACCAGCAGTCAGGAAGATACCGTTTTCGAAACGCCAAGCTCATTACCAATTTATGAATTACGATTTTAGAGTTATTTAGACCTTTCTGACTGTAATTGTCGAGGCGATCGAAGCCCAGCGCTGCCAGGACGAAGACTGTTAACGATAAGCTCCTTCTGTAGCTGTCGGCGGGGACAGATGTTAGTACATTGTTGAGTACTTGGTGGTAAAGCGTGATGACAGTTGACGAATTAAGTAATGTGCTGGTGAGTCATTATTGGTAACGTCCTTCAATATAAGGGCGTCTAGAAATGCCTCCGCATTATCCTGGACATTGATTACCAAAGCTCCGTTGCCATGGCGTAATAGGCCACCAAGGGCACTCTAAGATCCTCTACAGGCCAGTAACGGCGCGATAGGCTGGCCCCCCATGGATCGTTTTCCGATTAAAGGATGATGATATAAATGCGCGCCAACTTTCGGTTTGGCTCTCCGCGATGGCTCGTTTATATATATGACTTTATTCCGGACAGTTTCCGGCAAGGGCAAAACTCTTTCCTCACATGCCGACGAGCGATGAGCAGCTCTAAGAGCTCCCCGCGCGGCTCGTAGTCAGCGACGAAGATCGCCGAGACTTTGGTTCCACCAGGGAGGTTTAATTTGGGCTTTATTGTTTGGACGACGTCGACCAAGTCCATCTTCTGCCGCGATGATACACGTTTTATTAAATATGTCAGCGACATTGTTATGGAGATCGCTGCAACTCTCTATAACAGATGAATTGCATGAAGAGAACAATCGCTCAAAGCGCGAGGTTAAAATTGAATTAAATCTGTTAAAATTATTTTTATATGTTTTAAAGGTATTTGGAATTGTCGATGAGATCGAACGTGACCTGGGCAAGCCGCTGCGAATTGATCGATTTCAAAAGTAATCAAATTATGATCACTGGAAGAGATGAGTTAAGTAAAAAAATAACTTAAGTAAAAAAAACGAATACAATCGCAACGAAATAATTCAACTCTCGTACCATGTCATAGAAAGTCGGTCATCTTTGTTGTTCCCTATTTCTTTTAGGACAGACACATTTGTGGGTTTAGCGGTTCTTGATAATCTCAGCAGGCATCGCCAGCACCACATTTCAGAGGCGTCAATTTTCTCTTCCATGTTCACTTTTATGGTCCAGGTTTCCACCCCGTAAGTAAAAAATGAGAATACCTTTTGGATATCCCCCTGTTTTTACAAATTATCGATATCTTTGATATCTTATTTTTAACCATCCCTATTCGCCTTCTTATTTTTGGCTGAAAAAATAAGTTTATATAAATCAACCCTTGGAGCATTTAAAAAGCCTTCGTAAGATAGCGTCTGATCCGCGGGAAACAGGTTCATCATCACTGATCTAGAGCAACGTTTTTTTAACCAGGGTGAGGATTCTAAGACTTTGTTCGATCGATATGCAGATAAGATTTATGTATAATCATGTCACAAAAAAATATTGATAATTTTGATTATTAATTCAATCAGTACGTTTATTTTGATGCCGTTTCCTTCTTACATATTCCGTCTCAGTCACACAACGCGCCAAGCATTTGTGTGAAAAGTATTGTCGCTGCCATCTTCTAACATATTCCATCTTGGTCACACTAATATAATGATTAATTAATAAAAAATATTCATGGCGCGGAATTTCAATGAATAGTTAAAGTGTACCGTTAAGAATAAAAAAAGGTTTGAAAAACCCTGACCTAGAGGACAGCAAGATGTGGTAATCTGCTAGAGCGACCAAATTAGGACCGTGACAGGCTCCACGGTGTAGCTGGAAGCGAAATGCAAAAAATAAGAGCGACCAGCTTAGTAATGGATTTATTCATACATAATCCAAGCTTTCAGAAGCCTTTCTCTAGAATATGAATATCATATTTTCAAGGAGATTTTTTTAAATATTTTCAGCATCAATCGAGCCAAGCCTTATTAAATTGTGGCTGCAGTTTTGGATTTGCACGAATGCTCCGGCGACCTGTACCGATTATTTATCATTTGACTTCGGAGCCAATAATTGCGAATAACTTGTATAGGTATCGCATAGGTAGGCGGTCGGTTACTGCCATTATTCGAGATAAGAATGGCGCCTCCGCCGCGACGCCGCCGACGCTCACAATGAGGAAAATTCCATTTTCATCCGAGGATATTGGAACAGCAAACGAGCCTACACAATTTACATCTACCTATATATTATTATGTTGATAAACTACTATTGAAATTATATGCAATATTCTTTTCAGTGCGGAATTTTTCTTCCCCTCAATAAAAAAAATATTATCAACGATTTTGAATTATCGCAATTATTCTGTTAACAGTGGTGCTCAAATAGTTATGTTTAACATGATAATTTTTATTATTTATATGATCTGTGTATATCCAATACATGGCTTTTGTTGATTGTACGTTCAGCGCAGCTATTATTGCTTCTTCACATCGGGTTCTATTCTCAGACGACACGAGAATACAAATCTTCTCTGGAAATGTTTGGGAAAAGCCAATTGTGCGGAATAAAATATTGTTGGATATATTTTTACACGATTTATATTAGAATACTAACAATACTTATTTGGGAACCAACTTTGATGTTAAAAAATATAGTTTTGAATATTTGTAATTCGATTTTTAAATAGTTTTTATTTATTTTCGACAGCCAATTCCGTACGTTTTTGCCCTATGGTCAAAAAATGTGTATATAAAATTAATTCGGACATTTCCCCGATTGTTTCATCAATGCATTCGGTTATAATCTGATTCGTTCAAATATTTAAATTCGGAAAATAATTTTCTCTGAAGGGATTAAAGGAATAAAGGCTGATTGTTATTTTGATTGCCGGGGCTTATTGAAAATTGAAGCTTTGCCGAAATTCAAGTATTAACTCGAGACTTTTTGTTGAATTAAATTATTATTATTTATCTTGCTGCTGAAAAGTTAGAATGTCTCTGTATTTACAATTAAATGTAACCGGGCTTTTTTTCAGGTTGATATTATTAAAAGCTCATAATACGCTGAATATACAAATAAACCTCTTAAAAATATATGCGAAAGATGTCCGACCTTAAAAACGAAGAGGACATATCAGTTGTTCTATATTTTTTTTTATCAAAGCTTGATCAACAATAATTCACTAAAGCTTTTACCAAATTGAAGTCCTTACATAAGAAAGATATCAAGTTTTGTCTCAATATTTTTAATGTGACAATAGAAATTTAAAAGACGGTTCCAAACTGGGGCAACTCGTCCATATACACTGCTGAGCTGCAGCACCTCTAAGCTAATATACATTTTCATGTCACTCGTGACTCGTTATAAGCAGATAACGTCTTAGAGAAGAGAACAAATGAATACCGAGACAAACCCCCTCCTACTTGCCTGGACACAGTCGGAGAGGATAAAATCCGATACCAACATGGTAGATGTACGTCCAATGCCAGCAATGGCCAAGAAAGGGAAACTCTTTACAAAAAACCGCATCCCAAGACGGCTCGGGTCCCCGCGGTATGGACGCGAAAGGGGAGCCCTCACGTCACGTGTGAGACCCAGGTTCCTTTGGCCTCGACTACCATGCGAGAGTTTGGTAAGGCCCATGCCCTCAGCAAGTGAGAGCCTTGTGGCTGGCAAATGATGATGATGATATATTAATATATGGGACTATTGATTGTATATTATACATACATAATATATACATATTATACATAAGTGACCTTCTAACCTTGAGGCGGGTATTTGCTACCTGCAATCTCCAGTAGACACGTTCGTCTCTACCCTGATGCCAGGACTGTGACGGTCGTCCATCAGGTTATCTAGGCTCTTCAAATACGGATCAAGTCGCCAGCCACAAGCCCGAGAGCCGAGCTGTCAACGCGCGGATTGTAACAATAATAATCAGACGAGGTTAGGGCCAATTCGTATTAAATTTACGGTCTGATCGGGTGATACG
This sequence comes from Philopotamus ludificatus, assembly GCA_022495035.1. Lineage (NCBI taxonomy): Eukaryota > Metazoa > Arthropoda > Insecta > Trichoptera > Philopotamidae > Philopotamus > Philopotamus ludificatus. The sequence continues at coordinate 56,721 of JAGXCT010033754.1, read as the reverse complement.
GGCACCTCCTGTAGCACACACGTCGCCGAATTGGCCTGGATGGCGGCCTGGCTCCTCATAGTCCGTAGAATCTACGAAACCATGATTATGCCAACCGCCATCGCCGCCACGTCCAATACCGACACGCAACAACACTCGAATATTATGTATATGAAAATATAAATTAAATTTATATTTAGTGTCAGCGTCGTGTATTGAATGTATGCGGGGCGGCAGCGGGGTGGGGGATCTCGTCGCTAAACGCTTGTTGCGCTGCGAGGTCGTCATATTCCGCAGCACCCCCAAATATTTTAACCACGGGCCGCCACTGATTCTAAATCTGTAGAACCCTCAAAATTAAATTATGACATATAAAAAAGGAAACAGCCAGAAGTGCGAAAATTATCGCGGGATTTCAGTGCTGATTGGGGCATATAAAATATTTAGTAAGATCTTGTTGTGACGTCTTGTCCTCGCGCAGGCCCTCATAGGAGACTACCAAGGTGGCTTCAGACCGAGCAGATCCACGGTGGACCAGGTCTTCACGATCAAACAGATGATCGAGAAGTCCTAGGAGTATGGCATTGATCTGCAATACATATTTGTCGACTTTCGTCAGGCGTATGAGAGCATACATAGAGGAAAATTGTGGAGTGCCATGAACAAACTTGGCCTCTCGAAAAAATGAATTAACCTGACAAGGATGTGCGTTTCGGGTTCAGTGAGCAGGATAAGAACAGTTGGGGCTTTGTCGCAGTCGTTCGCAGTTTCCAGGGGAGTGAGACAAGGGGATGCTATATCCCCAATATTATTTTAATTTTGCCTTGGAGACTGCCATGAGAGCCGCATATCGGGCCCGACACGCCGATCCTTGGAGGGATGCGGTGCTGCTGGCATACGCTGACGATGTTGATATTGTCAGTCGCACTAGAGATAAGGTTGTCGAGTCGCTCGGTGCTTTCACGGCAGCGGCTTCCAGCCTGGGTCTGGAGAGTAAATTGGTCCAAGACCAAATATATGATGGTTTCGCGATCGGGCGGAGAGGGAACCTCGGTGGATGTGGGGTCCGGGTCTATTGCATGCGTTAAATCATTCAAATACCTGGGCACCAAAATCACCGAGGACAATTCTGAAAGTACAGAAATCTCTGCCCGTACACAAAATGCGAATCGGTGCTATTTTGTCCTGTCTAAATTACTGGGCAATAGGTTGCTCTCGAGGCGAAATAAACTAAGAATCTATAAAACTATCATTTGCCCGGTGGTAACCTATGCGTGCGGGTCATGGTCTCTGGCAAGCCGGGACATGCATCGTCTTGATCGGTTCGAGAAAAGTCTTAAGACGGATCTTCGGACTGCGTTCGGACGAGGTTAGTCCCGGATATAGAGACATGCGTTCCAATACCGACGTCATGGGGATATACCATTGTCCTCATACATTCGCACGCAACGCCTACGTTGGGCAGGGCATGTAGCCCGAATGGGCAGCAATAGGCTGCTCCATACTATCATGAACTCTAGGGATGGGGGAACCCGCCCCGTTGGGAGGCTAAGACTTCAGTGGAGAGACATGGTTGAGGTGGACGCGTCTCTGTTGGGGCTCGGGCGATGGATGGAGGAGGGCAAGGACCGACAGAGATGGCGTTATGACCTTCAGGTGACAGGGACTCGTTTTGGATCAGGGGCCACTTAATTTAATTTAATAATTCTAAGATTGAACCAAATCCTCAGTAAAACACAAGAATTATGGCAAAAATTCTTATACTCGTAGTCCACAATAGTTGTTTCATTTTAAAAGTTCATCGAATAATGAAAAAAATGGAGATAGAAACTCTATAAACAATCCCACGATAACAAAGATAGCATTTTCTACCATACCTTCCATATTTATGGAGATTAACTTAATCTATTTATCATATCTTCAGATTCATAGAGCATATGCTAAGAAAAAGGTGTTCTGGAAATCCGGGTAATGTTCAAACCCACTTTCTTCAATAATAAAGAATAAGAATGCTAATTTAGATTGGAAATAAAGAGTATAAAAAATAAGGGAAAGACGCCAATGGTCCACCATAATTAAATCAGATTTTAGATTTTAGCAAAATTTAACCATCAATTTGATCATTTCATAGCTCTTTTCGCAGAAAACCTTTACCTTAAAATGCCACGACTACGTAATCTAGTAAAATTTACCATATATAATAACAGCACTCCTAGTAAACAATTTCATAGATAAATTAGTCTCTTTAGTAACTCTTTTTTCCTTTATGTATACGATTAAGAACCTATTCCACCAATATCTAGAATTAAATCTGGTTCTTAACTGATTACTACCAAATAGAACTAGTATGCCCTAAGAAGGAAAACCCTAAAACAACTCTCCTTCTTACTTATTACTAGGGGATCTTCCTTTTTAAGGTCTTTCCAATGACAACCCATTGGTCACAATGGCTCGAAAGCAACCTCTTCGTTCATAGATAAATTCTTCCGTCAATAACTTGACTTTTTTAAAGAATTTGATAAATAATTCATCAATATTTAGTCAAGTATCTTGACTTGAAATGCTTGGGGTCTATTTTCCATTATATATAGACACCTTCGGACGCCATTACGGATCGGTTAATGAAAAAATATTTATATATAGTCAACCCTTCTACAGCGCTCGCTGCTATAAAGCGGCGTGTGAGATAGTCCCTCCTATAGAATAATAAATTTTCAAGGTCAAATTACACATTCCGTAAATATGTAATAGAACTAGGTCATTTATGTACTGACAAATAATTTATGTATTGATTTTATTCATTCAACTTTAAATTTAGTATAGCTGTCTAGTCTACGCTGAGGCGGGTTTCTATAGCGTAATCTCTATCCTGGAGCTATAGGAGCGTTGACTGATTATAATAGAATTATAATAAAATTGTATCTTTTTCGTTCCATGGAGATTGATTTTTTTAAATAAATAGGTATATAATTTTAATTAGCTTTATTGTATTTTACAGTAATTTTTACAATATGTAATCAAGTTAATTAGCTAATAAGTCTTTTCGCGCTAGGTATTACAGTATAATTACATATAACATTACAGTATGGTAACAAAAAATACAATTTTGTTCATAACGTAATACTTATTATAAGTAAAAAGTTAAAAGTTTTAACTTTAATAGCAGATTTTCACATTTGCGATGTTTTAAAATAAATTAAAGAGACAATAATTAAAAAATAGCATTGATAAAAAAAAATATATAAAATTATTTGATGTACAAAACTTCAAAAAATGAGCAATAATCGTAAAACATTAACAATAGAAATTATTATTATTTACAAAACGAAATAGTATCGGTGAGAATTGCTATAAAAATTAAACATCAATAACCAGGAATAAAAATTTTCTCGACAACTAGCATAACATGTAAAAAAGAGCTATCCTAAAAGTGTACGGTTCCACGTTCTATCGTCGAGTCATAAAATATACGTATCCGGCAATTAAATCACATTATAAGCGACGTTGAGGAAAATTAAGGCACCATGAGCGGTTTGCGCAGACGCAAAACTCTTACTTCCGCCACCCGGAAGTCGAATGGACGGTGGAACTCAACTCTGGAAAGTTTGACAGTGTTGCGTGCGACGAGTAATGCATCTCACTGTCGCTAGGAATGAGAATCTGACCGCAAGTGGAGCACGCCACTAAATTGCTGAACGACAACTCGTTATGTATTTTATGAAGCTCCTGCTGCTTGCTAATATCGGGCAGGAGCACCAGCAATTCGGGAAACAATATTTCAAACTCGCCGCCGATCGATTCACGACAGTGTTCGTAATAAAATTCAGCGGAGAATATGCCGTCGCGGAACTGCCTGGAGATTTCTTTGAACTCCTGAATGGAATCCGGAGATCCGAGGGCGTTCATAAAATTGACGACTAGAGCTTTATTTCTCTCGTTGAAATCGGGCGGTTGCAAATAGTTGTGGACGGGAATCTTGTAACTCTGCCCTGAAGAGTTTGTGAAAGTTAATCCGTTGCAGGGCGGTACTGAGCCGTTGAACGTCGGCGTCGGAGTCGTCTCGCGAGTGCTGGTACCGTTTTCGGTGACGTTCTCTTTATTAGCTTCGGTTTTGCGTTTCAAGTTTTCACTATAAGAGAGTTTTGTTATGTCGTTCGATACGGAATTATCACCGCTGGGTTTATTTCGAAAACCGGTTATTCCCTTGCCTTCGTTCAGGGCCGGAAAATCCAGTACCAAATTCGGCGAATCAATCTTTTTATTCATATGCTGCACGATCTTAAACTTTTCCTTTTTTTCTACTTTAACAGTGTTATTATTTTTTTCATCCGTTTTATTATTGTTCGTAGTATTGCTTTTCTTCGGTTTGCATTCGACCCATAGCGGCTCTTCGTTCTTTTTCCCGTTTATCGGTACTAATTTCGGTTCTTTTGACGTTTTATTATTCGAATTATCGGGAGGAATATTCTTTTTAGTTTTTATAGTTAAAATAATTTTAGAGCCCTCGTTTGGTTTTTTCTTCTTATCTTTCTTCTCGGGTTCTGGCTGCCGAGTATTAACCACATCATTTTTCACCGGCTTCTTATTTTTATTTCGATTGATAATCGCTAGACTCGGAAAGTCGGAAGCGTTATTTATATCGGTGACTGTTGGCAAGACAGGCGCCGGAGCGACTTTCGATGGTTTGGGTTTTTCTTTGGGCTTCGAAGCGACTATCCATTGAGGTTGTTGTGGCACATATGACGTAGGGCACAACGCCGGGAATGCATTAGAGCTCGGTGGTGGCGGCGGCGTACTTTGGAAAGATATCGGAGGAGCCGGTTTCGTCGTCACAGTCTGAACAATCGTCGTATTAGAAGCCAGCTGAAAATAATTTAAAAATTAATATATTAGGGGGACCGAAAAGTAATCAAGATTTATTCGATGAGGTCAGTCAAAGATAGTTCGTGTTAAGTTAAGTTTTGTTATTACGTTAAAGCTATGTTTGTAAATTTTATACTACTGATACTTACGGGGATATTTTGAAACTAAACTAGTGTCATCGGTGGTTTAAAAATGGAAATATGAATCTCAAAGATGTCGTACAAAAAGGATGACCCCAAAAATAATATAAAATCCTGATAGCGATGGTGGATTCAGATCCTCATCAAACAATTGAGGAATTATCATTGAAGATTGGGCTGTAAATGGTCTATCAAGGTCATCTTCGTAGATAGGAAAATTGTACAGGCAAGGAATTTGGGTTCCTCATGAATTGATGGAAATGGCGCTCGATCAATGACGTACCATCTGCGCGTCTTTTTCGTCTTGGTATGAAGCCGATCCGTTTTTGTGACAAATTGTAACTGGAGATGATTAGTGGGTGCTATACAATAATTTTGTACAAAAAAAATAATAGCTTTCTTCAGCGATGCTCGACCCCTAACATCACTAACAATAAAGAAGGTCCTTGTTTGTGTGCGGTGGGATTTTTCTGTGAGTGTATTGTGAACAACTCGATCGAATGAAACAAGAGCTCATAAAAACGATCTGTTTTGGTCAATAACAAAAAAAGGATCCTTCAACACGATAACACGAAGTCTCACTCTGCAAAAATAACGTAGGAAAAAATAAGGGAACTTGAATTGGAACTTTAAACTCATTCACCTGATCTCGTGCTGTCGAATTATTACTTTTTCGGATCATTAGAGGATACATTAAGAGGTAAAAAATTTAATAATATTGTAGAAAACGCACTTGAAAAAGTTTTTCAATGAAAAATCAAAGGACTTTTTTAAAAAAGGAATCGAACAACTGCCCTTACGCTGGCAAAAAGTGTTAGAAAATGATGGAAATTATTTTGTTAGTTTAAAAAATTTTGATTACTTTTCGGTCTCACTAATACATAGCAATACATAAAGAAAATGGCAAAAATACTCACTTTTTTAGCCATCGTATTACTCACAACAACGGAGAGCAATAATCGTTCATCAATAAATTTTTATCTTTCTTTCTCAGCGTAGGAAATTCGTCTTCGAACCGTTTCGGTTCGTCACATTTTGGTTCTGAAAATTTCGGAGGCTGCGGTTTTGTCGTAGCTTCGATTTTGAAATGACTAGCTGATTGACGATTGTGCAACTGTATAGAGACATTCGGCTTCGCTGAAAATAATATATATATTTATTTCATTGCTCGTAAATCGTATGATAAGCATTCATTATAATGCTTACGTGGTATATTTGTTGATAACACGCTGCTGCTGGTTTTAATTATAGCATTAGAAGGACCCGCAGTTGTCGGTCCCGGTTGTGTAGTAATATTCACTCGAAGCGTTGGGGTAGGGGCGGGACCGTCGCCGAGCGCTGGGAAATTTTTATCAGTTCTAGCCAGGGCTCCGGTCGTTTGTCGCAACACTAGGGTCGCAGGTCTAGTGACTGTCAAAACTGGCGTGGAAGATCCAGTACCTAACGACGGAAATTGTTCTTTGCTGCCGGTGTCTATTGCAATATTCGTCATACCCCGAATAGCCTCTTCGCTAATATTATCCCGCACAGTCTCCACCTCCGTCCTTAAATAAAATTATAACAAATATTAATGGATATTTTATTGAACGACATATTTATAAAAATTATTCGTACCGTTCGGGATAAACGTGTGGAGGAGGTGGACCTCGAGGCCTGTTTGGAGGTCGAGGTGTCAACGTGAATTGGACTTCTAAAGTGCGCGCCTGACGAGCCGCCTGTCTGCTCAAGCCCTTTCCATGCTCCTGAGCCTTGTGCGCTATAAATAATAATATATATAAATAAACTGGATCGTTAGAAATTTATCTCATTCTCAAAACTTACCGATCAAATCGACGTCTGTACGAAATACTGAAGTTAACGCTTCTTGACTGCATTCGCCTTCCTCACACGTGAAGTGATCCTTGCGGAAATGGTCGTTCAACGCGTCGTAAGATTCATAATAGTAATCGTATCCGTCAGCGTCACACATATGACAGTACAAATGCTGTTTCCGCAAATGACGATACAGTTCGTCGGTATCCATGAACCGCTCTTCGCAAAACTTGCATAATGGATGTCCTCTATTAAAAAAAAAATGGTTTATGCATTTTTGACTCAAACTCATGGTATATCGATAAATTTAATACTCAGGAAACATCTATTGATATATCAGAATATTTTTCCTAATTATTTACAACCATTTCTTTTCTATCATGTAATTTTTCGATCCCGTTCTTATGAAGGGTAGAAAATTTTGATGCAAACCATGAACCTAAATGATTTTTCTTTCCAACTACAAGCCTTCGTCTTCCTTTCCTACGGGGACAGGAAGGCATGTTAACCATACACCTTTTTGGAGGCTAACTGTCCCGCATCCTTGACACGTGACCAGCCTCCGAAGTGTGGCCACTTTAATGACAGCTGTGACCGGTATATTCTAGTATAGTCGGTACAGCTCCTCGTTGCTTCGGATACGCAATTCCCAGTCATCGAATACGACTCCAAATATTCGTCTCAGAATCCTCCTCTCCAGGATATCCAGTTTGTCGCTCATCTTGCTTTGTCAATGCCCAATATTCTAATTGTTGACACCGGCGAAAAATTCTTGGGCAACGGTGTTTAACCGTTGATCAATATCAAGGCGTGGTAGGGCTCAAATTTGTCCGGTTAGTGTCTCATAATTTGCCATCTTCTGGCGTCAAAGGGGCAGTTCTACGAAATTCTTAAATAAATCTTTCTAGATTATTCTTTTACGTCCATAAATCTCGTTAATGTCCATCCTTGTAGTATGTACCAAACTACAGAGTGATTGACTAGGATTTGGTTCCCATTTGTTTCATACAAAAGTACCATATCTTAAACTCGTTACTATACTATAAGTAATCTCGTTTTTTTGATGCACCATCTTTAAAATAGTCTCCTTCAGTCTGTTAGACAGTAAGGATGTGTTATAAGTTTCTCTTGTGTAGCGGCTACCTACTCAGTGGCCTTTAGACAAAAAAATGGTTTCTTTATCCTTTGACGACAATGGGAGAGACATTGTCCGTCGGAACAACATCTGGAGCTGTATGCTTTTTTCAATATCATTTGAGAGAAGAAAGCGGCAGAGCTACGAAGCATATTTACCAAGATTTACAGTGACATATTGGATGTCAGAAATGCCAACGATGGTTCAAAAAATTTAAAATCATAATTGATTTGGGTTTGGAAAACGAGCCTCAGAGTGGACTGACCGGGCGGATTAAACGGCCGTGAATTCTGCAATCGAAGATGACCCAATGCTGACCATTGAAAAATTCAGAAAGAAAAGGAAAGATTCAGAAAGAAGGTGTTTGGGTCCAACACGCATTCACGTACGACTTCATGTAGCAAAATTGACGTGTGAAAAAATTCAAGATCTTGGATGAGTCACCCTGTTGGGATCTCACACCATCTGATTTTTACTTATTTCGTTCTATGGAACATTTTCTAAGATATCACAATTTCAATTCCTTAGTCAAAACCCGCAGAGTTTTACAAGGGCATGGATTATTTGAAAGAAAAATGGCAGAAGGTTATAGATAATATAGGGAATTATTTTTTATATGAAAAGTTATATAAAGTATAAGAAAAATTGTTTTGGATTTCATTGAAAAAAAACGACATTACTTATAATATTAAGTATACTGAGTAATATTAAGACACAAAAGATGTTGACTTTTTGGAAATGATCGACACCCTGAATGGTTTTGTATAGTTTACACAATGCGACAGCTTTATATGAGCTTGTCGATGATCGTAAATTTTATTATATTGTGCACACATTTTTAGAATAAGAGTTGTCTCGGAGAATAACTTGATTTCTATTGGATAAATTCTAATGTTATTCCTTCAGCTACATTTCTGCAGTTATTGTTTCGCCTGGTTTTAATAATACATAGTGAATAATTCCACCGTGCATAAAAGAACCTTCCGAAATGTTAATCCTGATTTTGGAGTAGGAAATGTCTTTATTTCTTGGAAAGCCGTTGCTGTTTTTCTTTCCACTTTATCATAAACTATCCTAAAAGCAAAAACCTTGAGCTCTTTGTGTCCTTCTGTTGTCCCTTTGTTTAAATATACATGTGTTATCAACATCGAAGATGTAAGTTTTTGTGATAATTCTTCTATAGTTTGACAAGAATCGGATTCAATCAGACATTTTATCATGTCGTCATCAAACTTTGAGGATTTTCCTGATATAGAGAAGTGATGTAATCCCATATTACCGGATTTAAATCGTCAAAACCAAAATTGACATCTGTTTTCAGTCACCAATGGTCCATAAATCTCATTGATAGTATTTATTGCCCTTGAGAGTATATGAAAACATGGATTTCTTTCTCAATTACCTATTATTTATACTTATAGAGCTCTGAACGCTTTCAGCTTATACTTTAATATTACATTTTATTGTGAAATAGAGGTTGTAAGTCTCCACCGTACCCTTCTATCAACCAACGTCACTTAGAATTCTTCGAAATGGTCACCCATCCGAATACTATTTGTGCCAAATAACGGTTAACTTGACAATCATAATTCGATTGTTGTTACCTTTAAGCTAAGACGGATATAATTTCATAATATAATTTAATATTTAATTTTTAGTAACATCAAACTCTCCAACGTATTACATAATAAATATATATTATTAAAATTTTCACAAACTTGTGCGACGAATCATCCGGATCCCCCTTTCTTTTATGCATCATCAATTGTTGTCTAGTGTAACATTTCCTTTCCGCCGTAAATATCTATAATAAAATCATTTTTATTATTAACAATAAATTTTCAATAGAAAAATCATGTAATCTATCAATATATCACCTTCAAATTATTCACGCACAAATCGCAGTAAAACAAATCATGCACAGAGCGCATATGAGCTAGCAGCCCTTCGAAATTTGTAAACGACGGGCTACTCCCTTTACATTCACCGCAGTTGTGCTCCAGTAACTTCATATATACGGATTTCGCAGCCTCGTTAACGAATCCAATTTTATATGTCTTCTCAAAGAAATGATTGGGAAATTGTTGAACGCTTAACTCTTTGAAAGTCAAACAATCCGGAGTGAATATGACCTGAAAAATAATATTTACAAATAAGATTGTATTGTCAGTTCATATAACCGATTCGTATAACATCGGATCGTATTTCATAAGAATTTAAAACACATAAGAAAACCGCATTCATGATGAAATTAACTAGAAATTAAATCATATCGTGGAATGTAAAGAATAATTGGCAAAGTAAGAGTAAGGTTTTCTAGTCCAAGGTAAACTAGTCGGGGTAGTTGAATTATTCAGATAATATTGCACAATTATAATTTAGTAAAAGGAAATATATTGTATTCTAATAATAAACCAATCGGAATGTACAGATGGTATTTAATCATGTTACAATACATTTTATCAGAAACAAACGGAAACATGTTAACAGATATATATATAAATATATATTGTAGATGCAGTAATACCAAACTGTACTAAATAACGAGAACATTTTATAAATTACTTAAAAAATGAGTCACCGAACCATTGACTTTAGTCATATATTAAAAAATTAGAGATGTATTTGTCTTTGATTGGATGTTGCTATTATACAATATCATTGCTTTCATAAATAAAGATGAGTTTTATTTGTCGTTGACCTAATACATGATATATGCAAATGTTTATGAAACGTTGCTCCGATGGAAGATAGATAAGATAGACGGTGTTCTGTAGGTACCTTGCGAAGGGGCTGCCTGCAGATGGGGCATTCATTCTGCAGGCAGAGCACCCTCATCCGAGTGGAGCACTCGAAACAGACGGGATGATCGCATTCACCAACAGAGTAGAATTGTGCCTCCCTAAAGCAGACGACGCACTCCGCCTCGGCCTCTCCCCCCTCGCACATCGCCTCGCGCTGTTCCCTGTGAGACGCCATGCTGCTTGTCTGCTGCTGCCACTTGTCAATCGACTCGACAACCCCAACCTTCACCTGATAATTTTGGTCCTAACGCTTCCACTTCCCACCATATGTCCGACGGCCATACGTGTTTATTTATTGTGAAATACATGTATTTAAAATGTATATAGATTATAATTATAAAGTTACAAATAATATGTTCATTATTCTCTATCATTTTTTCTATCGCCAATAATTATAATTTTACACAAAATAATAACTTTAAATAAAGTAAGGGTAATGTGTTAGTTACTAATAATAATATTTATTCAAACTAAAATTGTGTTATATATATATATTCATATATTATATGACCTTGTTTTCATTTTGTGGTTAGAATTTTTTATAAATTAATGACAAATAATTGACATTAATAATTAATGAAAATGCTTAAAGATTTTTGTATTATAAGGCTTACCATGTGTAGGGGGATTTAATCAATATAAAAATCATAATGACCCATACATCACATTTGATCTTATTAAATATTTATGTTACGGGTCAATAGCCAATACCATGCGGGTATGTTTCTTTATGAATTACTCCTTCGTTAATTAATTTGTTTCTCAAATTATAAGTTTTGATGCGAGTAAGCGAACGCTTTCTGATGTAACGATTATTTTTTCCTGTAATTATACATTCAATTTCTGAATTAATAATTTATTAGATCTCTGATATGCCGTTCTTGATAAAATATACGCTTTTCATTGAAATCATATTATTCCATGATAAAGATCGATGGCTTTATTGTTCACAATTGCAAAAAAAATAATAGTCACAATTTTCACTTCTGTAGCCACGGGGCGAGATTTTTTTTCGCTCGCGTCTAGTACGATGTGCCAAGTGATTTCACTATTTTATACAAAATGCCTTGTCAACCAAAGAGCATTGAGCTTTATTTCGCTGAGCAATGTATTATATATTTACGAAATATGTAATTTTACCTCGAAAATATTAACATTTTGAAGAAAGAAGCAATTTAAAGGAAACGTTATAGGAGGGCTGACTGTATTTTTTTTTGTAGTCTATTAAAAGGTGTAGAATACTTGATTTTAATAACCAAAATTGCATTTATTATCATATTCATAGCTTGGTGATTTATTATTCACTATCGTCATCTATACCAAGTGTCTTAGTTAGTCTTATTCTAGTGTATAAAATTTTTATCTTTGCGATAGAAACAAACAAGACATATTTAAATGCATTTTAATATTTCCATAAACATTTTTTTTTGTAAATGTATTGAAATTTATCTGATTGTTAAATTTTGTATAAATTGAGAACAGGATGATGAATTTTAACTCAAAAGCTTGAGATTGTGTCGAAAATTGATACTGGCGAAGAGATAGCTGCCTGCATCACCAGCCGGCGCTGCCGGAGTCAGTGCGTGTGCGCTCGCAACTGGCAACACTGCTGCCGGCGGCTGCGGCGCCGCTGCTTGACACGTCACTGCGCCCCGCTAACCACCATGAACGTGTTCAGGTTACTGGGTGATCTCGCCCATCTATTGGCCATCATCGTGCTGCTGCTCAAGATATGGCGGACCCGTTCTTGCGCTGGTAAGTGCAGCTGGGGACGTGGCCGGCTTGGCACCCCTTTGCCTATCTTGCACCTGCTCTATAACTCTAGATACTCTGTCCTATTGATCCACTTCCCGCGATTATGGACGCTTGATATAATCCTCCATTGTTGACAAAAGAAATACATATAATATATCATTGATAGTTCAACCAATGCAAAGTTTTCGCTGTACATACATCACATAGCATAACCTTAAAATTGCACAATAATAGCAATCATCATTGTTTGCAAAATTAACGACTGTGTCATCAAAATAGACGAAAAAAATGGACAATTATAAACTGATTTTAATGATGGTATATGTTTTTTATGATCACAGATTAGATTCCATTAATATATTTTAATAAATATTGAGTATGTATTGATAAGATATCCTTTAAATTGATTATTTAAATAACGTATGGTTATCATCCGTAAAACATTCCGTTTAGCGCCATCCGGATATAATTATGTATATGATCTTTATTTAATCTTGCAGGTATTTCGGGAAAATCGCAAATTCTCTTTGCGATCGTCTACACGACAAGATACTTGGATCTTGTCACGACCTACATCTCCGCTTATAACTCGTTCATGAAGATGATATTCATAGTGGCGTCGTACGCCACCGTCTATCTCATGTACGTCAAGTTTAAAGCGACGTACGATCATAATCACGACACGTTCCGGATTGAATTTTTGCTGATTCCCGCCGCACTGCTCGCGCTCGTCATCAATCACGATTTTACAATTTTGGAGGTAATTAATCATACGATACTCTTATCATATATATCTTTGTTGTATCATTATTAGCGATGACGTTAATTGTAACGAGGCGTTTGATTATTTTTAGGTTTTATGGACATTCTCAATTTATCTGGAATCCGTAGCTATCCTACCTCAATTGTTCCTCGTGTCGAAAACCGGTGAGGCGGAGAGTATCACGTCGCATTATCTCTTCGCTCTCGGCTCGTATAGAGCGTTGTATTTACTTAATTGGGTCAGTATGTCTCGATGAATCGTCATTCGACGACGAAATAAACGATTTATGCAATAATTGCGTCGATTTTATTTTTAGGTTTACCGATACATGGTCGAAAGTCATCACGATTTAATTGCAATCGTCGCCGGAGCAGTGCAGACCGTGTTGTATTGCGACTTTTTCTATCTGTACATCACTAAAGGTATCCGTTGTTTCGATATGTGTCGTATTATCGACGAGCGATGCGTTATTGACGTATTTTTTATTATTTTCAGTTCTCAAAGGAAAGAAACTTCAACTCCCTGCGTAAACACGCCCTATATTATCGCAGAGTGAATCTTGTGTATTATTCCGATTGAAAAATAATTGAGTGTCAGTGTTCAAACATTGAAAATTAAAATATACAAGGACATTGAAGAATTTTAAATCTTTTTCTAGATTTATAAATAATAAAAAAAACTAAATCTCTTAGGGCATATTATAGGTTAATGTATAGGTACTATATGAATTTCCAAATATCGAGGATTAATTATAATATGCTAATCAATTGAATAAAATGCCATTTTAAGAGAACTGTAAGATTATATATTTCATTAATTTTCTTGTAGTAACTAATGACGAGTTAGTGAATCATTCCGTTGCTTAAATTTTATTTTTGGTATTCTGGATTTTATTATTTTAGGGGAGAAACATGTTTCTGGTTTTTATTGATTGTTATGGGAGAGTCTAGAGTTTTTTTTCCGCACCTCTGGTGTCGTAATTTACCACATTTTAAAGATCACTAACTTAAGTGCTTCGTTCGTCTGTGTTCTAACTGCATGACAGAAAATAAATAATGTGTTTAATTATCGTACGTTCAGCTTTTATGATTGTGTTAGTAAAATTTTCACTTGAAATATATATATTAACGTATATATTAATGCCAAATATTTGATTTAAATTATTTCCGATTGATTTTTGCGCGGTCAGACGCTACGTAGAGTTAAACGGTGTGAACGGAACGTGAGATTTAATAAAAAAAAAAGCAATTTGCGTATCTCTCGTGTATGAATGTTCAAGAAATATTTAGTGGCCCACTATTTGTGATAAGCAATTCTGAGTATATGTATATACGACGGAAAATATAAATGTTTCACAAGATTATTTCATTTTTAACGCGAGTGGATAGCGAAACTAACAGTATTTATTACTTTTGTGAGACGTTTATATTTTTTTTTTTTCCCAAAAAAATAATATAATTTTTATCACATTATTTATTTTCACATTTGTGTGTGGAAATACATAATTTTTTTTTAAATATCTGTGTTATATTATCATTATCCTGTGTCAATTAATTGTTTAAGTTATCAATTTAATTTATGTTAATACCGACATGTGTATTTATAAATATTTGTTGCATTTTAATAATAAAATTTTTGCATACGCAAAATTATTTTCATCAAATATCTTTCAATGAAGCAATAATTAGAGCACGGATTTTAGATGTTCAAAAAATATGTAACTCGTTTTTTTTTTCGTAAACAGTTTGTTTATAACGAAGGGACCTAAGTTGCACTGTTAAATGTTACTTTTTTTTTTTTTAAAGAATTATATAGAAATTATTTGACAATGATTTATTTTATTTATCCTAATATCGATATTTACGCCGTAGATTAACAGCTCGACGGCGTCATGGTTACCCGATTGTTAAGCCGTCGAGTCGAATAAAATTGCATTTGTACATATTAACAATACTTTTCCTGTATAAAACAACGCAGTAGTCTCGTAATAAAGTAACTGCATTAAAAACGATATTATTATTAATACCGATGACGTAATAAAATGTATCCGTTACAGGTTCCTCACTCGTTATATTGCATTTTGATGCTGCGTTTTTTTAACTATGCGATTCATATCATGTACATATAAAATCTGAATGTAAAAAAAAATAATATGCCATGGCCGTGTCAATAGAAATGTTTAAAAATAGTGTTTGATTGAAATATTTTTGATAATTTGGTGAAATTGTACAGTTGTTCAAACACTGCCGCAGACACAAATGCGGCAGTGTTTGCGTTTTCAACGATTCATTGTTTCGCTCGATTATTTTATAACGTCCGTAACATTATTTCTGCACTGGATTGTTTCTATGCCGCACTAGCCTCGATTCTCTGATGAAAAATCGAGATAATTTTCAATGTTTTAATATTTACGGGTGCCTTATGAAAAATCATTGAATAATCAATGATCAACCTTGAAATATTGTACATCGAACCGATATTTATGTTTTTCGTACGCCTAATCTTTTTTTTAGAAGATTATTTATTTAAAAACTCTGTAATCTTGGAATCAAATTAAATGGATGCTGAAAATATTATACTTAATTTAAATTGCTTCAACGAATATCGAAGCAACGAGGGAGTAGATGAAATATCACTTACAGCTTCGTCTTTGTTCAGTGTCTGGTTTTGTTGAGTTAACGCACATCTGAGGAAGTGCTCAACGGTCTGCACCTCTCCGCAATCTCAGGTTGTAGGTTGACTTGAGTAGCTCCACTTCCTCAGTGCTTCCCCTTTCCTTGCGGCGCTCGATCGGAGTCTGTTGAGTGTCTTCCATTCGGTATAGGGCAGGGATCCGCCTGGTGGGAGTGTCCCTGGTGGTTACAGGCTGTACTGCAGGCAGTTGGGTTGTTCTCTCAACCCCCTGACTCGTCCGACAGCAGCCGCGAGCATGTATGTTGTTCTGGAAAAGCCGGCTCTAGAGTCTCCTAGGAGGAGGTTTATATCCAAACATAAGTTGTCTCATATTCTGTGTTTGGCAGGTCAAACTATCAGCCAGAAATTGAGCCATGAATCCATGCCAATGCATCATCATTAGCAAATTCACTGATTAATTCAAAATAGTCTAAAATACCCACTGTCTGGTAACAGTCCTAACCATCCAAAGGCAAATGCCGCAATAGTCCCTCGAGCCCTTTTTTCACCACATTACCATTCCCTACAAACTCACCCTGTAGTCGCAATGAGGAAATTCGTACGGATGGAAGCAATGCCACATCCGACGACTGCTTTAAACTATCGCTAAGGCGTGTAATGTTGGTCTGTCGGACAAAAGTGGGGCCCGTCCCTCCATAAGGCCAGTGGAGGGAGGGGCCCTACAGTCAGCCAGATTCGAAGTCGAAATTCCAAGCTTATCTGAATCTGCATGGATTGCATCCAGCCATCTTTTTTTGGATCTAGTCGATCTTCTTACCCACATATCACTGAAGTCTTTATGTTTATCTTGGATGAGTGCCATCTTCAGAACGTTGCACCCGATGATCAGTTTATTTTTATTTTATATTGCTGTTTTTATTATGCCATTATTGCTAAGCATTGCAAGTTGGCAACTAATCGTATCCTAACACAATCTTCTCTGGCTTCTGCTCTTCTTCCATTCTTCTATTTTCTTAAATGTAGGTTTGTTCTACTTTTTGAGTTAGGCTCTAACATCGTATTAGTTATGCCGTTTATCCAATGATACATTGTACATGTTCGACAGTCACTCTTATAATTCTTTCTTCTAGATTGCCGTTTTCTACAGAAACACTAGATTTACAAACAAACTAAAAATAGAACAAGATCTTAACTTACAAAATACAATCGAAAAAAAACCCAATACCATACTTAGTATGGGTGCCTAGTCTTCTATATGGCGCATTTCTATAGCGTGGTTCCTATCTCGGCGCAATAGAAGGGCTAAGTGTATTCTTTAATTTTTTAACTCCTGAGGCCAGGATTGCGCTGGTTGTCCTCCAGGTTAATTAGGCTTATCGAATACAGGTCAGGTCGCCAGCCATAAGTCCCTAGCTGTCGCCGAGTCGTATTTACTTTACCGTCTGATCGGATGCTACAGGCACTTCCGGTCACCGAATCAGCACGGAAAGCGGTCGGGGCTCCTCGTAGTTCCGTAAAATCTACGAAATTATGATTGTGCCCGACAGTGATCGCGACCGCATCCAATACTGACACACGACAATACTCGACTCTAAATAACTCCGAAAAATGGAACTAAAACCTGATATTTAGTAACAAACTTATGGGTTCTAGACATTCCTTTGAATCCGATGAACATGTTCCATTTAATTTTTACATAAAGCTACCGGCATGTGTTGCTAGTGTGTGTGGTGAATTGACAGTTGTCACCCCGGGGTGACCCTAGCAGTTAAAGGGTTATTACTCAATTGTTTTGTCTCATCCTAAAGCTCAGCCATTTTTACTTCCTCTCGCTCTTCTTTACCGAGATGTTCTATTACACAGCTTTGAATCAAAAATTCGATGCAATTTTATTATTTTTTTTATTAGATTATAAAGTAAATAAAAAACATGGAAGTTATGTACAAATTGCGATAAAACGAATATGACAATATAGACAGGTACACGACGTTTTAATTTTCTACATATAATTTCCTATTTTTCTTCCTCGTCCTTCACTGAGAATATAGTGAATTCCTTTTCCATCGTAATCATTTTGAAAATGCTTTTAACGGCTTCGAATTTGATACCCCTGCGCTTATGTTCGAGCCATTTTTTTATCAACATCCTGTTGAGTACGTGTACGTTGGGATGGTTCATATATTCGTCGACTTTCATCCATTCACATCCGACAAGTTCCTTCGGACACAATTTAATATCCGACGACTGCGGAATCAGGCTGACGATCATGTAAATGTCCGAGTTGCCGAACATCATTTGGTGCGCGTGACGGAAAGCTATCACCGATTCGAATTTCGTATCGATGCCAGTCTCCTCTTTGACTTCACGTACTGCCGCATCGGCTATGTCCTCGCCTATAAATTGTTATTTATATAATGTTGGTATGCGATTCGGAAGTGATGATATATTTACCCATTTCGACGTATCCACCAGGCAACTTCCAATGAGGTACTTCTAAATATTTTTCGCTGACGGCGAGTATCTCATTTTTTTCGTTTATGACGATGGCGCCGACTCCGAGATTCGTGTGAGCGTACGGCGGAATATTGCAACTGTCATTTAGTCTCGGTATCCATTTGTACATCATCACGAAACCTTCGCGCGCATGATGGAAATTAAATCCGTTCTACAATTAATTTTTAATTAAATTCAATATCGAACGGAGGTATTTTTTTTATTTTTCAATACGAACCTTCGTCAGTATCGGGACCCATTCTGAATCTTTCAGACTGACTTTGAACCAGATCGTTCTTTTACCTAACTCGGCCCACGTATTAAGAGATTCTAAAATGAATAAATTGTATTCGTAAATTTTATTTTATGATCTCAAGCTTCATTTTAGCATCGATATGATATAATATATAAAAAGTTACCATTTAATTTTTGTGCGAATTGTTCTACGTTGCATGGCTCGTTGACAGAATCGATCGTTACGCCTTTATATCTATCTCCGACGCCTTTGAATAATTTTCCATCGTTCTGGAGACTCATATTTATCAGATTTCCAGATATATATCTACGAAATATAAAATATTTACTTAATGTTATTTTTAATTAAGAACTTGTTAGATAATACGTACATTAGAACTAATTATTAATTAACGTTAGTAGTGATTTGGTTTCTAGATTATTTGTTTGTATGACGTCAAATGATTTTCTTATCTGAAATAGATTACATCACACATCTACACAGTCTAAGCATAATAAATATTAATTAAAATATAAATATAGCACAAGGAATCATAAATATTGCTGATTCACTATTAAATAATTTATTATTCATCAAATATTATTTTAGTTTGCTCTACAGAAATACAGAAATGTTAAATAATGCAGAGTGGTATTTACCTGTTGTTTCTAATGGCGTATTGAGTTTTTGGAGCTGAAGTCCAAAGGTTCAATGGATATTTTTTTGAGGTTAGCTGAAGGCCTTTGGTCATAACATGTTTATATACACGTTGGTACATTTATATAGACAGATTATGTATGTTACCGATCAATGGTGGTATGAATAATGACACAGTGGCATCTCTGTGGGCGTATAACCTATTAAGTGTCAGATTGGACAGATGTCATGTGAGGCGTTCGCGAACGCGTCAAATCAAAATATAAAAGCATGGGGTAAAATTGCGCCATATTTATATTTGATACTTTAATCCTATAACCGCTATAAAAAAATCATAGCTCAAACATGTGTTTTTATGAGCGTGAGTAAACATAATTCTATTGTTTTATGCTTACTCAATTAACCCTTTAACCGCTAAGGGATCTTAATAAATACGTCCCATACGCAAATGAATTTGCAAATGTAAAAATGTTGCTGAAACTCAAATTTACTAACGTAACTAACTTATGGATTCTAGATATTCCCTAAGAATCGAATGAACATATTCCTATCCGAATAACTTTTAAACCCAGTCGTTCAGTACGTGTCGCTAACGTGTGCAGTGAATTGGCAAGGTAAATTTCATTTTGAGCTGTTTTTTTATTTATATTTCATAGTATTCAGAGAGTACACTATTCAAGCGACTTTCTATTCTGCAACCGTTTTCACGAGATCTATGGCGAATCTGGACGGCTCAAAGCAAAAGAGAAGATTGCTCTATGCAAACGTCGTCCAGTCTGTACTGTTGTGCTGAGCACTGAAAAAGGGCTTCATGAAGATTGAGAGATCAAAAAAGAATCACGCGAAAATGCGCTGAGGTCTACCTTTAATATATTTGTTTGCGAGAAGAGCGAGGAGAGAAAAGGAAGAGGATCTATTTGACGCCATACGAAAATTTGACGCGAGGAGGAACGAGTATCGGAAAAAAGTACGCCTCCGGCTAATAGAAAGGTTTCGGAATCGGTGGGACGATGTAATAAACGGGAGATGAACTCACAAGCCGATCCCAGTGATCGAACCCTGGCTCAAAAACCGTCAATATGTAGGGTTTCTACTTTGTCAGCTTTTGACAGAGGATTCTTCGGACAGTGCCGAATATGGAGAAACGATATATGCCGCTGAGCACTTTACTATATTGCCCACGCTTCAAAGAAGCACGCAAAAGTATAGGAACAGAATCGATTACCATCGAAACTATGCGAAAGCTTCTAGATAAAGAGCAGGATCAAAAAATGCTCACTGAAGACGAAGCCGAGAGGTCAAGATGGCCGCCAATTAACGACAAAGGATAAGAACTTGCGCTATAAGTACTACCCAAAAGACAGTCAGTACAACGAAGAATATCAAGACAGTGCCGTGTGGTAGTTTAGAAGTGGGGGAGGGGTTTTAGCCGGTAAGAATCAGGTACTGTACAGTGGTGTTCATGAAGATGTTCCCTCCTCCAACGGGGAAAAGAACAAACTCACCTTGCTAGCAGCGCATAGGCTAATTCCACCACGAAGCTCATTTTAGGTCGTCTGGACTGGAACGGGACTGAACATTGCACTGGAAAAGGATGCCGCATCGAACCTACATATCAAAAAGCGAAAAATGTGCGAATTTGTTATTTGGTGGTATTTATGGTTATTTATTGTTATTTGGTGGTATTTATAGTTATTTATTGTTATTTGGTGGCATTTGCTTTGGTATTTATTGTTATTCTGCGGTGGCTCATTGTTATTTGGCATTTTATAGTTATTTATTGTTATTTGTATTTATTGGTATTTATTGGTATTTTGTGGTATTTATTGATATTTGGTGGTATTTATTGTTATTTTGTGGTATTTATTGTTATTTGGTGGTATTTATTGTTATTTATTGTTATTTGGTGGTATTTATTGTTATTTATTATTTATTGGTATTTATTGGTATTTATTGGTTTTCTTGTTATTTACGTTGTTTATTGTTATTTACGTACAGCGCCATTGATAAAATGAAAAAAATGGAAAATCATGATTAAAAAATCGCATTTCGTGAAAAAGTATCTAAAATGAAGCTTAATTAAATTAATTCGTGGTTATGCGAAGACAAGTTTCAAAACAAGTGTCTATGTGGTAGCAATCAAGATTAGAAAGAGCAGATTCAATTAAATATACCGAAAAAACGTTGATTAAATAGGTAAGCAGGTTTTGAATTCTACAAAATCTTAAGCATTTGAGGATACATTGATTAAAACATAATTCGTATTAGTTCAGCATAATCATTACACGGTGGTCTCTCTAGAATATATCCCGTAAAAAAAGGGCATCTTGGTGTATATTTTGATGGCAGGTGCTTCGTGTCCCTTTTAGAGAATATGTTGTCTCGTATTCAAGAATTTCGACAATAGCTTGTCATTGTAACTAATTTGCATACAAACGCATCCATAGAAGACATAGAGAACGCTAGAATCCTCAAGTGCATCCAGCAGCAAAATCTGATTTGGTATTCAGATATCATCCTAGACCAGGGATGAGCAACCTTTTTTGACAACGGGCCATTTACACATTTAAAAATGTTGTGCGGGCTAAAAATTTATAATAATACAAAAAAAGAATAAAAAACCTTAATTATCTCGTTATCAACAAAATAAACCAAGTATATAAAATTACAGAAATAAAACACTCTTTAATAGAAATACTATTAAAAAAAAAACAGCAAATTATTCTAAAATTCATGTAATTTTGATAGAAATTATGTCAACATCTTGAAATTTAAAACTTAAATCGTGAATTAAAAATTAAATGGTGAACAAAAAAACGTTAAAACTAAGAGCGTTTTTTCGATCTAAATTATGTTAAATCGCGACTCAAATTCCAAAGGCCTAATTTTTTTGTAAATGCTGGGCATATTTTCTGAAGGAGTTTCTTGTCTTGAGTGTGCAAAATGTGACGTGTTGTTTAACAACAGATCGTTGTTCCAAATTTTTAGTTTTCTTTCCAAAGCATTAATTTTATCAAACATGTTATGAATAAACTGGCCTTTTCCCTGATGTTCCACGTTTAAGTCATTCAAATACTGAGTTATATCGACGAGAAAGGCAAAATCACACATCCATTCTTTATCTTCGAAATGGAGAAATGGATATACTTTAATTTTCACAAACAATTGAATATGACTTCGGTTATATATTATTTCTACATACACCTTATTCAACTAACGCACTTCGTGCCGTAAATTACATCACGATATTCACTTCAAATCCCCGCGTAAAAAATCTAAGCTGGCAGGGTTTAACGCTCCAGATTTGAGAAAATTATTTCAGTTTTTATTACAGACGTGGTGACACGTCTTTCCACATTTAAAACTTTGCACAAAGATTCCTTTCAAAAATATCGCTCGGCGGGGCGCATGCGGTCCGCGGGCCGCGGGAAGCTCACCCCTAAACTAGAGCGTACCAGGAGCCGCACGGCCACGTGCATATCTCTATCAACCGAGAAGCTGTCTGTCCATCCAATATTATAATTAATAAATGTGTCGATAAGTTCAAACTTCATAAACTGTGTTTGCATTTCGTCCACCGGCGAGAGTAAAGGCTCGCAACGTTCCGAGTCACGAATCCTTTCTACATCCTTTACATAACTATTATTCAGATCATACGACTTTTGAAATCATTGGGATAAGCTAGTCTGTTATCTCTACGGCTGGAAGCTTTGCTAATATTTTAGCCTTGGATGTTGCTCTGTTTTACTGAATTGAAAGTGTCTGGGGTTTCCGGTTTGCTCCAGTTCCCCGAGTGTAGTCAACTGATGACTTCATTTTGATTCCATAATCTTCTGGCCAGCTAGAAAAGGAAAGTATATGATCGGACTAAATGGTAAAAAATAGGAGTGGCCTTCCCCATCAAAGTCACTTGTCTGCAAAGCGGCTCTTGATCATTAGTAGACGAGATGGGATTCCTCCTCCAAAGGGCGGACTACATATCTGTTCTTTCTTGATATTAGACCCAGGCTAAATCATAGCTGGTTCTTTCCGGACATTTGGATCAGTCAATTTCTTACTGGCCACGGTAATTTCTAGTCACGACCTACCTTCTTCGCTAGTCACGACCTACTCCATGCTGTCCGATGGCCCATTTCGCCTACTGGTCTCCCGATGGAGGGTCCAATCAGGCACATGGACCTGGTCAGCAATGAAATGTACTACAGGGCATTTGTTTGCTTTGCATGTATTAATACTTTCGGAGAGTTGTTCAAAGCTACTTTCCCTTTTCTTTCTCTTTTTAAAATTACGCGTTTCAAGGAATATCTGCGTTTGTTGTACCAATTAAACCGACCCTAAGCTGAAATATGTGGTGTGGGTATATGACAGCCTGAAGATGACGAATCATCTGGAGAATGTAAGTTAGGTTTGACGATTGGGTATATTTGAGGCTCCAAGTTTTTGATTATTTTCGAATAACTCTTTGAATAACTTTCGAAAAAAAATAAAAACAACAAAATTATTTTACAATGGCACGGTTGCGATGTTTTATATCGCTCTGTACCGGATATGAGCGAGAAAAAATATGAAATTTTTGAGGTTTATTTTCATACAAAATAGACCCCATCGGCCAACGTTGTTGGTTTCGAGCCGTCGTGACAGATCGGTTAAACAGGATAAGAGTATATATACTTCTTTGAGATAAGCCACTCTTTTGAAGTCTCCATTGGCTGATTTAGTACTGGAAAGATTTATAATCTACGGTGTGATAACAGCTGCCTGCTGTAAAGTTTTACTAACAGCTGGTTAACAATTGACTGTGTCGACGATCCACATCCATTCATTGTCCATGTACTGTGGTAATATGAGGTGTGGTCCTATTCAGGATTTTCCGGAAGTCCATTTTTTCTTGGTATTTAAATCGTGTTGGTGGGAAACCACATTAAAGGAAAGTATTTTTTCACTGCTTTATTTTTAAATTAAATTCTGATAAAAAGTAGTCGTTGACTCGGTGCGTACTTTCCTATTGTTTGTGAAAATATGACAAATAAACATAAATAATCGCAATTAACATTTTAATATATTAATATGTATACATTTAAATTCATAATTTATAGCTAAACGAACGAAAAAATTGACAATATTGTGGTTTTGGTTGTTGCGGTCAATTTCTCGATGATATAATTTCCTCAAATTATTACATATTCTTGTTAACATTCGTAACCTGGCTCTAGATTTTTTTTTAACCTAGCCGTATCGATGGCATCTATTGGGGACCCCAAGTTTTTCACTTTTTTCGAATAACTCTTTTAATACAAATCCTACACGTTACAAGCTTTTATTATATAGTCCGCAATTGCAATTTTTTTTAAAACAACAATGTAGTCATAGACGCGATGTTTTTTTTCGCTTGCATCCGGTAGGATGTGCCATGTGCGAGTGAAACAATGTCATATTGATCTGCAGCGTCATATTGATTAGTAGAAAAATCCAGAAAGAATTCATTAAATCTTGACTTGAAATATATGGGGTCTATTTTCAATATAAAATAGACCCCATCGGGTGATGCCGTTGTTTTCGAGCCGCCGTGACGCACCGGTTAAATGATCACAATTAAAAATACATTAAACTGTTGTCTTCACTTTCTTTCATTTTTATCCTTTTAAGCTGCTTTCAGGAGGCTATTTAAAGGATGCCTCTCCAAATGAAGTTTATATAGAACGTCGATAATGAGGTATGTAATAGCCTATCCCATAATATCATGCTTTGCACGTTTATATAATCATGTATACTAATTGCAGGAAACAACACAGCACAGGATGATGTCGGGAATAACCCGTATGCAATTCGAGCGGCGTGAATCACATGAGAGCGAATTTATTAATCGCGGTGATTTAATTCGACGACTTCGTGACAATTTAACATTTGCACGACTCGTGTCAGGATGGAATTGAAATAATATATAATTTTACACAACAAAAATGGTTGACGATTCATGAAAAAAATAGCGCGACACATTAAGGCCACATATATTGATTTTGGTTTAGAATTTTGGATTAGAATTTAATTTGTTTAATCTCTTATTTACGGCGATTTTAAAACAACCGCGTCGTTCTAAGGGGGTCTCACAGGGACCCCAAGCATTTCGAGTCAAAATATTGATTAATTCTTCATATATTTTTTTAAATGAATTATTCATAGCACGTGTCACTCGTACGTTTCACTCGCACTCGGCACATCGTACCGGATGCAAACTAGAAAAAACATCGCGCCCGTGGCTACAGAAGCGAATATTGTGATTTTTTTTATTTATTTTTCGCAATTGCGGACAATAAAAGTCAATGATTATTTATAATATTTATTTTTTAGACAAATTCAAAACGTTTGTGATATGTAGGATTTTTATTAAGAGAGTCATTCGAGAAAAATAAAAAACGGGGTCCCAAATATACCCCATCGGCACGGCAATTGTTATTAAATTCTAGTTTTAGTTACATTTTTGCATTTGAAAATTTATTCAGTTAGAGTTAAATAATACACTCAACCCTTCCATAGCGTCGACATAGGGACCACGCCCTATAGAAGACTAGGCAACCATACTAAATATAGGGTTAGGTTTTTTTTATTGTATTTTGTAAGTTGAACGAAATTAATATATGAAATATTTTTCCTTTCACAAAAAATAATATTTACAAAATTTTATACTCTAAAATTTAATTTAATCAAACATAAAACAATCGAAATTATTAGATTCAATATGTTTTTTTATCATTTTTTTTCTCTTGTGTTAAAAATGTAGTTATAAATTATTCGTCACGGCAGCTCGAAACCAACGGCTCTGGCTGATGGGGTCTATTTTGTATGAAATGAATGTATGAAAATAGACCCTAAACATTTCTAGTCAAGATATTAGTAAATTCTTCAAAAATACCTTGACATTTGTTTTAAAAATGGATTTATTTAGGAGTAAAAATAGTTATTCTTATAATAATTAATATGACTGTAAACAGAGGACACGCCGCCGACTACTGCGACCGCTGAATTCTTCGTACGTTTCACTCGCACTTGACACATCGTGCCGGATGCGAGCGAGAAAAATTATCGCGCTTGTGGCTACAGAAGCAAATATTGTTGTTCAATGGTCAATGATTATTTATATTTATTCTTTAGACTATTTTAGACAAATACAAAAAAAAAAATGGGACTCGTATGATTTAAATTAAATAATTTAATATTATTAAATTAGTACTTGGGGTACCAAATTGACCCCATCGGCACGGCTTGGTTAACCGTTGGGAATAATTTGGCCTGATTTTGATTGCCGTATCTAATTTCTATTCAAAATCTCAGCTTACATTAGAAATTTTAATGAGAAGTAGAGGTTGTTAAAAAAAATGAGCCATTATATTTACATATACAATATTATGATTTTATTAAAATTGGATTTATAGGATTAAAATAAAATAATAAATAGAAATGGAAGAAAATTGCACATCAGCCATGCTATTCTATTATATTAGTCATGGTAATTGGATATATAAATAAGACCTCGTGAGCTTAGCTCGTCCTTAGTAATCAACCAACTGTTGAACACTGTGTTTGTAATAATATATCATACATATAAGTTGGATAAGAGGATACTACTGTTTTTAATTAAATAAATCAAAAATGGTACGTATTATAAATCATTAGTTTTAGTATTCAGTGTTATGTCTTATATAAAAATATTTTTATTTACAGGAAGACAGAAATAGGGTAAACATTGAACCTCCACGCGAAATGTATTCAACTGAAGATTGCAAAATAACAGAGCAGCGAATCAATAATAAGATGATGAAATATATTAATCAAATTTGCAAGGTATTGTAAAAATATAACATAGATCTAATTTTTACTAAGAAAATTATCAAGATGTTAATTTTGTTAACCGAAATTTGCACACATGTCATATCGGATTTCATAAATAATCATTCATGATCTCAAATCTATAGTTTTTATTGATAATTCATTTTAAGCAATTGTTGGAATGTCAGAATTATTTATGTTGCCTTTATTGATTATCGAAGCACTTCTGATACCCAATTTTCTCTAAGGTGTTTAGCTCCTTTGGCGTTTCTGTCTTTATTTCATCATTTTTGAGAAAAGGAAAGCCTTTCATGTTGTTTTGTTCATCTTCGGAATTACGAAGATGTTTCAAAATGCCATATCCGATGAATACAGAGGCTGTAGCATCAGAACTATGTTATTTTTTGCACACAAGGACTCGTGAAACCTTTCGATAGCCAACAATAAAGTAATATCACTATCGATGTCAAGATACGGCAAGGACATGTGTAAGAACGCTCCAATAAATTATGACAAAAGAACTTATTATAGCTCACGAAATTAAATATTTTGCATTTTTTTTATAGAATCTAGTTTAAATAAAATAAAGGTTTAAATAAAAATATTAGGATATTGATCTTGATTTTAGCAGCAATGTGGATGCTTATTTTATTCTTGGCTTTCAAAAATGTGTTACTAAAACATAATCCGTGTTATTTAAATTTTTCAAATCTTTTCAAAATTTTTCAAAACATCAGTTTTTTTCGGTTTTCGGTTCACCCACTGGGGATTATATTTTTAATGTTTATAATTTTATTAAAAAAAAATTTCTATCATTCAAAAGGAATAATAATTAAAACTAGATGTATACGTTTTATGCTAGAGAAAGCGGAAAGAAATGGCATTTATTACTATTGCGACAAAAATAATATCTAATCATAAACTGTAAATATTATTCTGTTGTTTTTTTATAAACTTCTTCCACAAAATAGGGAGTTTTTCTCAGCTCATTCGTTAAATTTTGGCGGTTTTTTATTATTTTATTTATATAAATACGACAATAAGTGATTTTGGACTTATTTCATCTTCTAAATACAGCTCTCTGATTTGGTCCTAAGTAATTCTTTCTGCGGATAGTCTTCCATTATCATTCTAAATAATTCATCTTTGATTTTTTGAAGAAAACCTCCATTAATCTTACTAATTATGGACTATACACCTCTGCTGTAACAATCTGATTTAGGTGTTAGTAATTCGTGGTTAATTATTACTAAAATATCTCACAAAATACCCTTTTCATTCAAGGAAGGCCCAGGGTTAGACGAAATAACCCGATTCAATTATTATTGTAAATCATTGTTTTTTTCTTTTCGGTTGGTGTAGAAGACCCACTTCTCATCCCTATTAATTATCTAAGTAATAATATAATAATATTATATAAGTTGTTTTACATATATGAGACTCTACCATTGAGTTTAAAGTGTCATCATTAATTTTAAGAGGTCTCCCTGATTCTCTTTCACCTTTCGGGATAGGCCAAAAAGATATTAACCACGAAGTGTTAACTTAATGGTTTCTAAGCAACCTATAAAAAATGACATATCTTTCCGCGTTCCCTAATAATAATAACTTAATTTATCAAACGAAACAAATTCGTATGTTCACTATTGAAGTATCCAGGATTCTTGAGTATATTAGGGGATCGAAAAGTAATCAAAATCTTTTTTGCTGGTGAAAAAAAAATCTTGAATACTAACAAATTAACTTTCATGATTTTCTAACACAAATTCGATTCCCTTTTTAAAAAGTCCGGGAATCCGACGGCGCGAGATCCGGTGAATAGGTTGGACAAGTTAAAAGTTCCAATCCAAGCTCCCTTATTATTTCCCGTATTATTTTTGAAGCGTGAGGCTTCGGGTTACCGTTTTGAAGGATCTTTTCTTTGTTATTGACCAAAACAGATCGTTTTTTATGAGCTCTTGTTTCATTCGCTCAAAAGTTGTTCACAATACACTCACAGAAAAATCCCATCACCCACAAACAATGAGCTTCTTTATTGTTAGTGGCGGTCGAGCAGTTGGAACAGGTACTTCTCTGAAAGAAAGCTATTGTTTTTTTCGTACAGGATTATTGTATAGCAGCCCCTTCTCATCCTCAGTTATGATTGGCCGTAAAAATGGATCGGCTTCATACCGAGACAAAAGAGACGCGCAGACGGTACGCCGTCTCCGTGTCTAGACACAAACTAATTGTGAATGTACTCATCGAAGAAATTTTAATAACTTTTCGGTCCCCCTAATATTTATTTATAATAGAAAAAGATAATAAAGTTAATTGTATTTTATGTATTTGTAATCGTATTACTTTCTTCAAGAAAATATAAAACCATTAGTAATATCAATAATGTGATTGCTATTGATTTTCTGTTTTTTTTTTGACGAACGAAAAGAGAACGATTAATAACTATTTTTTTCTTGGGAAATATAATTTTTGGCTATTTGCTACCTTCCAAAAAGAAGTCAATAAAAATTCTTTATTACATATTTAATTTATTTAAATGAACTTAGCAAATAAATAGAAGCATACTCATTGTTTTTTTAATAGATTCATAAAATATTTCGCGAATTTTGCTCTATCAAGAAGCAAGTGG
Organism: Philopotamus ludificatus; assembly: GCA_022495035.1. Lineage (NCBI taxonomy): Eukaryota > Metazoa > Arthropoda > Insecta > Trichoptera > Philopotamidae > Philopotamus > Philopotamus ludificatus. Next base: position 26,998 of record JAGXCT010033754.1, on the reverse strand, counting down.
GTAGCAAATTTTGCGAAGCAATTATTGCATTAAAAAATATATTTTTTACGACATTTTGTGAGCTTGTAGTTAAGGGTCGGATTATATTTAAATCGTGTTAAATGAGAACGTGTATGCAAATTGCAAAATTAAATTAGGAATATCCTGCTATCATTTTTAATAAAACTTAAATTGAGTATTAACGCGGGTTTTTCCTGGAACATATTATCGCGTAAATCGATGTACGGATGTTCTGATGTCATTTATTAAATAACTATGCTACAATTGCATTGCATAAAAAATCAGTGAACGCCAAACTTTTTATTACAATTAAATTGATTTTTTTAAAAATAAATTATACTTTTTTTTAAATATCAAGGTGTTCGGAAAGTAATTTCGTTTTTTTATAAAAATGAAAGACGATTTTCTTATTCAATTGTACTATAGATTCAATTATACGTTAGTTATAATTGAGTTTATAGAACAAATTCGGGGTTAAAATAAATATAACGGTTTATTAATTTAATATATTTTTCAGCACGATATCACTACGAAGGCAGATTGTTTATCAGCGGAGACAAAAGGCAAAGAACCACCGCAGAGAGAACAATGGGGAAAAGGAATAGAATTCCTCATGTCTTGCATATCTATGTCGATCGGTTTGGGAAACGTCTGGAGATTTCCATATGCGGCATACCAAAATGGCGGAGGAGCATTCTTAGTCCCATACATCATAATATTGTTTATAATTGGGAAACCGTTGTATTACATGGAAATGATATTAGGGCAATTTTCCAGCAAGGGCATTGTGAAGGCATACGACGTCGTGCCGGCTTTTAGAGGTAAATAATTAAATTACTAATAATTAATTAATTTATTCACATATTCGATAATATTTTCATGGCAAAAATTAATTCTGTTTTACATTTTGGAAAAAAATTATCATATATATTTATAATCACTATTTTTAAAATAGAAATGCTAATCTGATTTTTTGCTTTATGAATTTGGGTTTATCGGTATCCATAGAAAACATGAGATAAATATCTTAAAACCCCTTTTCTTAATTCCTCAACTTCATAGCTATCTGGATCACTTTTTATTTTTATTTTGAAAATACTGCAAAAAACGTTCTTCTAGTTTACTTCGTTCTTTCAACGCCTTTTTTTCTTAATTCTAACCTATCCGCCACGTGGCTCGAAAACAACCGCGTCGTTCGAAGAGGGTCTCTCAGCGACCCTCAGAATTTCAAGTCAAGATATTGATGAATTTTTCACCAATAACGTCATTTTTTAAAAAAAGAAATAACTGATCAGTACGACGCGTAAATGACAACGCTCTCGGCGATTTCTTAACGGAGACTGAGTTTTCGCCGCACGTGTCAATCGGACGTTTCACTCGCACTCGGCAAATCATACCGAATGCGTGTGAAAAAAAAACGCACAAAAATATCTCTCCATCTTTCCAAATGATTTGATTGACGCGATTTTTTAATACATCACTATGCGTCTTTTGTTCTTCTTCGGTCGGAAAAACAGACATCTTCGGTTCTTTATCTTGGAAAGAGTTATACTATACGAATATTGTTTTGAGATAAAAAAATATCCCCTTCTTTATGGCTAGCTATAACGGAAGAAGTGTCTCCTCTAGAACTGAAAAATAATTCCATTGAAGGGAAATGCCGAGGTTGTTTTAAAGAAAATCAATCTGGAAACATTGATTTGGAAAATGGACCTGGAATCGACGATTTTTTCGATCGCAACAAGACGGAACGCCTCAAAATTTGCAGATAATTGCAATAAAAGAGCAATACTTACTCCAAGATTTATTTACTGGAGATGAAGAATGGGTTCTCGAATCGTGGTTATGCTCTTGACAAAAGCTATTCTTGATCCCGAAAGCCAGACTGCATAGAAAATGTTATCTATGTCAGAGGTTCCCAATCTTTTTCGGTTTACGGCTCCCTTAAATACATCAGATTTTTCCGCGGCTCCCTTAATACAACAGATTTTTTCAAAATTCTTGACCTTGAGAAAAGCGAGCGCAAAAAGATGGCGCAAAAATGTCGAGAATTGGGAATTCCAACAAATTTTAATGAGTTTTACATCTTTCAAAATATATAATGATTATGCGGCTTAAGTGTGAAGTGTGAAGGGTTTTTCGATCCCTTTCCCAACATAAGCCTGGATAATCGGGAGTGTACTGCATATTTTTTTCGTTGTAAATATTTTTTGTTGTTGTAAATTAGCGTGTTTTTAATCTATTTAACCATGTTATTAATTAAAACCATGCGAATCGAGTATATTTAAAAAATTGTATCATTCTCTATTCGATTTTATAAGTTTGTTGTGTCTGACTCACCCTTCGATGAAATTGTTGGGCTGACGCAAGAAGTCGTGGGGGTTTCGCTGACGCAATTTTAAAAAATAGGGAATCACAAACCGCATCTATTTAAAATTGTTATAAATAATCGATTGTTTTTTTAATAATTTCAGGAAATGGAGTGGCACAAGCACTAGCTGTCGGTTGTGTCATGACTTACTATGCTTCCGTCATGGCTCTGATTGTTTATTATTTATTCGCATCGTTTTCGTGGGTCTTACCGTGGACAATTTGCGATCCGAGCTGGACAGACTGCCTATTTTCGACGGATACGAATATTACCAGCGGACAGAAAAGCTCATCAGAATTATACTTCATGTATGAGAACAGAAATAATAAACATAAATAAATTTTATAGCAATTATTAATGAAAATGTGATTGTAGGCGGACAGTATTGAAAGTTACAGATGATCTGCACGACGGTATCGGAGCACCCGATTGGAAATTGACATTGTGTCTGATTTTCGCATGGATTTCCGTATTTCTGGTCGTCGTAAAAGGCGTCAAGAGTTCCGGAAAAGCGTCGTATTTCTTGGCGATTTTTCCGTATGCCGTGATGACCATACTCTTGATCAGAGCGGTCACATTGCCTGGCGCTGGCACTGGAATTGTGTATTTTTTAAAACCTGATTTTGAAAAAATCTTAGATCCCAAGGTAATAAATATAAAATAAAACAATAAACGCATTTAGATTTATAATAATAATATATTAATATTATTTAAGGTGTGGTACGCTGCTGTGACCCAATGCTTCTTTTCTTTATCTGTGTGTTTTGGAGTTGTAGTTATGTATTCGTCATATAATAATTTCAATAGGAATATATACAGGTAAATTTTCATCTAATTTTTATTTAGGAATAATTAAATTTCTCAAAAAATGTTAAATCTGGAGAATTCTTATAAATTTTTGACTCATGGTTTATTCATTATGTGAATGCTAGCTCCATAATTAATATGTAAGCATTAAATAACGGTTTTAAATTTGAATAGAAAGTCTCTATAGAATTTATTTCTATGACTTTTATAGTAAATCTCAGGATAAAGACATAAAAAACCCATTGACTGAATACAAAAGTTAATATATATATGAATAAAATAATAACCTCGGTTGCTTAGAGCAGTGCTTCCCAATAACTTTCATGTCACGGCCCCCTAAATCTGAAAAAAATAATTCCCGCCCCCCACCAAAAAAAATATTTTTATAGTTTTATTACGATTATTGCCAATAATATTATTACAATTATAATACACATATTTATATTCAGCACAAAATCGTTTTAAAACCTTTCCGCGAGATAGCCATCGTACTTCACTATGATACAGTAAAACTCCGTGCACTGAATACATCTCTAGCACAAAATGCTAAATAATCTTGTTTCTAATTTATTCTTATTTGTCATTATTTTTTTCTTTTATATTCTTATTTATTCTCATTTTATTATTATTTTTTTCTTTTAATTGTTCTTATTTATTCTTAATTGTTTTTATTATTTCTTATTTTATTTTTATTTATTCTTATTTTTTTCTTTTTTATTATTATTTTTTTCTTATTTAATCTCATTTTATTATTATTTATTCTTATTTATTCTGATTTTATTATTATTTTTTTCTTATTTATTCTCATTATATTATTATTTATTCTTATTTTTTCTGATTTTATTATTATCTATTATTATTTATTATTATTTTTTTCTTTTTTCTTTAGAAGTCTAAAGAATAATTATAAATAATCTTTGACCTTTATTGTCGGCAATTCCAAAGAAAAAATTAAAACATCAATATAATGTTAAGTTTTTTTATCGCTCTGTACCGGATACGAGCGAGAAAAAATCGCACATGTGCAAGTGCGAGCGAGAAAAAACACCGTGCTGTGCAAGTGGTGAACCCCGGATTGTGGCTCAGTCGTGGCGGAACATCATCGAGTTCGCACGTCACTCACACGTCATATTGACTAGTAAAAAAATCCAAATTATAAATGATATCAAGAATAACTATTTTTATTCTTAGATAAATCCATTTTTAAAACAAATTGTCAAGGTATTGTCGAGGAATTTATCAATATCTGGAATAGAAATGTTTGGGGTCTATTTTCATATATTCATTTCATACAAAATATATACCATCGGCCAGAGCTGTTGGTTTTGAGCGATTTTTTTGGTTAAAAGAGTTCGATTCGAGAATAATAAAAAAAAACTTTGGGGTGCCCCGCATCGGCACGGCTACATTAACTGCATTCCTACAAAATGCATCACAAATATTTTTAAACTTATAAAACGACTCAAAAAATAACATGAAAAATTTATTAAGATAATTTTCTAATCAATCCCGAAATTTATGATTAAATTGAATTTTATTAGATTTTCTATAAAAAACCTTCGGGACTTAATTGTTTGTATTAATAATTTATTATTAATTATGAATATTTCCAGAGACGTTATGATTGTCACATCGTTGGATACGGTTTCGAGTTTATTAGCTGGATGTACGATTTTCGGAATCCTAGGCAATCTAGCATTGGCAACTGGTAAAGATATCACAGATGTCGTCCGCAGAGGAGCAGGTCTCGCCTTTATATCGTATCCAGAAGCAATCAGCAAATTCGAGAGTGCTCCTCAGGTACAGCAACAATCGACCTCAATGCGCTCATATCTATTTTCAATGCAATATTAATAATTTGGCAGGTATTTTCTGTGTTGTTCTTCCTGATGCTATTCATCCTCGGCATCGGATCCAACGTCGCCATGATATCGTGCGTCGTCACCGTGATCAAAGACAGATTCCCGAAGATCGTCCATTGGCATGCTGTGTTGATATTTGCCGCGATCGGTTTCTGCATTGGATTGGCCTACATCACACCTGTAAACATGCATTATATTTTTGCAATAATAATTTATTATATGTTTATTAATATGAATATCGTTATCGTACAGGGTGGCCAATTGGTATTGGACTTGGTCGATTATCACGGTGCACAATTTATTGCATATTTCCTGGGCATCGCTCAGTGCATAGCGATAGCTTGGATTTATGGTGAGTCACGCTGTAATTTATTTGCAATATGATTATATTAATGCGTATTTAAAATCGGCAGGTATGAAAAATTTCTGCGATGACATTGAATTCATGCTGAATATAAAACCAGGATTTTATTGGAGATTTTGCTGGGCAATACTGACGCCTATTACTCTGATTGTGATACTGATTTATACGCTGACATCGAATGAGCTGGTGCCGTATAAGATTGGAAAATATCCAGTGATTGCTATAGCGTGTGGATGGCTATTGTCATCAGCTGGTATGATACAATGGCCATTGTTTTTTGGATTGTCTCTAATCAAACGACGTCATCTTGGATGGCCAAAAGTAAGTATAGTTCATGGTTAAGTAAAATATACCTTTTTTTAAATTTTTGTTTGTTTTTTAATAAATCAAAAGGAATAAAATTACGTAATAATAAAATACATTGCTTATCTTCCTTATATTTGAAATTTAATGGGTCTTAAATGGGTTTAATCCTGAATTTTGGTATACGAATATATAGTTTTTTAAAAACAGTTGAGCTTTTATTAATGTTTTATATAATTTAATATAGATCCATGTCCATTTCTTTTTTTAAATCTATGTGTAAAGGGTATGTGCTTCGTTGGACCAGACGACGGGACAAGGGAAGCCATTCAATACCTTTGAGTGCATGATGCAATATCTCCCTCCCGTTAGTGAGTGATGGACCGCATAAAAAATACTGAATGATGCAATCTGGAATGATACACAATAATGCCCGATTTCTTCCAACCTTCTAGTAATTTTAATGTGCCATTTTCATAAAAGTCTTTTAATTTAGATAAAAAATAAGGTCAGATTTAATTTCTTCGATTAAATTTAGTCCGATAGAGCAAGATCAGATAAATAAAATGCATGAATGGCCATATTCCTTGGCCCGAGTAATTTTAACTAATATGAGGTCTCGAATTTTCGTCTAATTTTTTTTTCTTAATTGAATATTCTGGAAATGAATGTTTTTTTACAAATAATTCTTATAATTATTGGAGCTTATCACAATAGAACCATGCCCTTATTGTCGCTCCATTTTTAGTAATTTTATAATGAATATTTCCTTTACAGTCCCATCATCGTGACAAAATTACCTTTTACCGTTAGGTTAAATTTTAGTGTTGCTTACTGTTTTTGCGTCATTGGTTCGAATAAATAGCCCACTTATCATGTCCTGTCACAAGATATCAAAGAACTCTTAAATTTACCTATATTTTTATTGATTTTTGACTAACTAAATGATGCTGATTTATAAACACACCCTGTTTATAAATCTTGCCAATTATTTTTAAATGTTATTGCACACTAAGATCAAGAGTTTTTGACTGTATCTACTATTTGTCAAATAGATTTGATCGAATTTGCTTTAGCTTTAATCCGTAAAATATCATTTTCCATACGCACTACCCTTGCTTAAGTTAAAATTTCCTTAAATTATGCTTAACCCATCCATTACTGCGGCACAAAATAACCGCGTCGTCCGAAGGGGGTATCTCAGATACCCCAAGTATTTCAAGTCAAGATAATGACGAATTTTTCATTGATTTTTTAATTGCATTATTTTAGGAATAATACTATCTCCCGCCATAGTGTCAATCGCACGGTTTCACTCGCACTCGACACATCGTACCGGATGCGAGCGAGTAAAACATCGCACTCGTGCCAACAGAAGCGAATATTGTTTACAACGATTCTTTCGACTTTTTTAAGACAAATAGAAAAAGTTTGTGACATGTAGGATTTATATTAAAAGAGATATTCGAGAAAACGCAAAAACTTGTGGTTACTAATATACCAAACGACACGGCTATTAATATGAGCTTTTAATACATATTTAAAACTAATGCAAAACATATTTTTTTGGCATTATACAATATATATAAAATAACAAGCAATAACGAAATTTATACTAAATCTAATATATATTTTTTTTAAATTGTTTAGATGTTGACAAATGCTTTTGAACCCAATGGCTCATGGGGTCCAACAGATCCGGTCAATCGCAAAGAATGGATTGCATTTAAACAAAATAAAGAAGACGAAAGATCACAGAGGGAACAGTCGTCGATCAGAAAAATATTTGATAGAATACTAGGCTATTAACTCTCTATGGTCTGGCACAGCCTGTGTGTTTTTAGACCCTGCGAACGTCATACAAAACATTTTTTTGTAAAAAAACATATTAGTCCGACCTTTCATATAAAGATGTCAACTGACATCTCTATTATTGAAAAATAAATTTAAAAAAATATGTCCATGGTTTAAAGCCGAATTAAAAAATTAACATATATCGTATTTTTTTTTACATAATCATCATCATCATCATTTGCCACTCACTCGCTGAGGGCTTGGGCTTTACCAAGCTCTCGAATGGCAGTCGAGGCCAAAGTAACCTGAGTCTCACACGCGACGTGAGGGCTCTCCTTTCACAGGGACCCAAGCCGTCTTGGTATGCGGTTTTTTGTAAAGAGTTTCCCTCTCT
>JAGXCT010033754.1:0-12168 GCA_022495035.1 Philopotamus ludificatus | reverse complement strand
GCGATGACATTGAATTCATGCTGAATATAAAACCAGGATTTTATTGGAGATTTTGTTGGGCAATACTGACGCCTATTACTCTGATTGTGATACTGATTTATACTCTGACATCTAATGAGCTGGTGCCGTATAATATTGGAAAATATCCAGTGATTGCTATAGTGTGTGGATGGCTATTGACATCAGCTGGTTTGATACAATGGCCCATATTTGCCATCACTGCTATCATCAAACGACGATATCTTGGATTTCCAGAGGTACATATTAATTATATATATTAAATTACTTACAAATATTTAATAAATATATTATTTTTCAGATGATCATAGATGCTTTCAGAGCGAGAGATACTTGGGGTCCGGTTAATCCAAGAATCAATAAAGAATGGATCGTTTTCAAAGAAGGAAAAGATTTCGAGAGATCGGAAAGACGGAGATCAAAAATCAGACAATGCTATGACACAATCATGGGATATTAAATTTAATATTTATAATTTAAAACAATTATTATCAGTATTATTATAATAAAAACCAAAGTTTTTGTATGTTTTATATAATATTTCATAGAAATATTATTATTTAAAACATTATTGTGATATTTACAATAGAATTAATATATGTATGCTTTAAATGCATTTATTAGCATGTAGTAATTTTTAATTGTCTTAATAAATGTCTGAAAAATAAATCGAATTACATTCGATTTAATTACTACATTACAATATTTATTTTATCTATAGATATTTAACTTTATTCGAACATACTATCTCAACAAGGAGATGCATTCTCGTGTTTCGTACGTTATGATCTTAATTGTTACTTCATAAAGATGCATAGATTCTTATGTTTATGGAATAGATAGGATATGTAAATTCTTAAACGTATCGTAATAGACGTCTCCTTTTTATTTATAATTTTGTTCAGAAATAAATTATTGATAGATTTTATATAGGGGACGTTTTGGCCTTGTTTTATATTTTAGTAGATTCAGTAGAACTAAAAATAAATGGAAATACATCAGAATAGTAACTAGAATAGGAAAATCTACGTTTCAATCAAACAAACTATACTTCAATAATTCGGAAAATAATCAAACAATTTTTAAAAACTAAAATGTGCAATTACAAACGCAACTAGGACTTAAATATATTTTCTTAAATACAGAACACTCTTGATTATCTGTGTGCAGATTATTTTTGCATAAATTTAATTAATTTATTAAAAAAAACGCATCTGGAACTCACAAAATTAATTTTCAAATTGACAAAGGCAAAAATAGCAAGATTATGACATTGTTTAATAACAGAGAAGAAAATTAGATTTTTCAGCGACATCTATGAATTTTCATCTAAGCTTTTATCACAAGAAATTTGTTTTATTAGTCGAATGTTCGATACAGTAAATAGTCGAATTCTTATCCTATTTTTTAATTGCGACAATGTAAGCCAAATATATTATAATAATCGAATAAATTAAAAAAAATATTAAACAGTTTCTTAAAACAATCTCGTATACAGTGCAATTTTCTAAAATAAAATAAATAAAATATGCAGTTTTATGCTAATCCATTGATAAATTTATAGTTGAGATAAAAATAGCATGTACCAGCCGTGGTAATTTAACTGCAGAGTACTATAGAATAGTGTTCAGTATATATCCGACAGTCAGACGAGAGGTTACTTTAACATTTTAGTATTAATCCTAAATAAAATGATTGAAAAGGTATTGAAAATGATCTTAAATAATTTAAAAAAAGATGCATATTTATGTTTTATCATTTTTAAGGAATTTATTGGACATTATAATCCAGCTTTTGTTCAAGATGAATCTCCAGAGAAGCACGATATCCAAGTTAGTCATTAAATGGTCAGTATAATAGTAATTATTGATTGTTTCGTGATGTGATCGATTATATTTGATAGAATTATGGAGCTATGGAGACTGAAGAATCGTCCAAATCCCCTCCAAGAGAGACATGGGGCAATGGTGTTGAATTCCTCATGTCTTGCATCGCCATGTCGGTGGGTCTCGGCAACGTTTGGCGGTTTCCATTCACCGCATACGAGAATGGCGGAGGAGCATTCCTCATACCTTATATCATAGTGCTCATTTTGATCGGAAAACCGATATATTTCATGGAAATGGTACTGGGACAATTCTCAAGCAAGGCCACCGTGAAAGTCTACGACTTCGTGCCGGCTCTCAGAGGTATTCGAACAACCGATTAACTGATTATATATAATTTTATTTGTTAAAAATGTTTAAGGCAACGGAGTCGGACAAATTTTCGCAATAAGCTGCGTAATGACGTATTACACATCGTTGATGGCGATAATTCTCTATTACATGATCGCTTCTTTCTCGTATATTTTACCGTGGAGCGTTTGTGATGAGAGCTGGACAGATTGTTTCACGTCGGGAGATTTTTCAAATTTAACAGATGGAATGAAGAGCTCTTCAGAATTATATTTCACGTAAGAATCTCTCAACAGTTTTTAAATTACACGTAAAAAATAATATGTGATATTGTTTTATTTATAAAAAGTCAAAAATATCTCGATTTTGGGTTGTTGAAAAAAAGGTTGAAGAAACCTGAGGTTGATTTGACCGCTTTAAGATGAGCCAGTTTGAGTTCTAATGATTTATTCATTCAGTGAATGGACCGAGGTGTGATTGCTATCTTCTAGGTCATTTGGTTTTGTCGCAAAACTTGCACCAGCTCATTTAAAAGAGATTGTAAAAAATAATAAATGACCAAAGAAGAAGCTTTGCACATTTCTTTTTCTTCAAGTTCTTTGTCCATTTTCGAACGTAGACGATCTACTGATCCTTGTTTTTCTCCATATATTTGTCAGTTTTTGGCGAGCTGGGACAATTTTGGACCTTCCAATCTACAAGTAATCAAGTACCGTTTACCTTCTACTATAAGTACTCAATAGTCAAGCAAAAAATTCTCTTTTATCTATCGCTAAGAATTAGAGAAATATGGATCTAGTAATTTCTTCTAAAGAAATTATTCTTCTGATAGATCTCTCTAAAAAAAATGTTACAATTAAATTGAATACTGTGAAGTTAGCTAAAACAGTTCTTTATCATCAATGTCTGTCACTGAAGTGCATGATCAAGACAATTCTTCATTGGGACGATCCTTTTCCAGTTTTATTAGTCTGGAGATGAGAGCTACAGTATGTTTCTTTTTATATTATATCGTCTTTAAGTTTTTGCGTTTTTTATTGATAATTTGAATTGTGAACCGATCTGTCACGGTGGCTCCAAAATAATGGCATCATCCGAAGGGGATATATTCATAATGGAAAATAGACCCCAAGTATTTCAAGCTTTAATAAAAATATGGATTATTCTAAAAATAAAATAGTTATTTATGATATGCTTCATAATTTGGTTTGATATTTTGGATTTTTCTACTAATCGCCGCATACCGCGACCGCTGAATTCTCGTAGCACGTGTCACTAGTTTTCGTTTCACTCGCACTTGATACATCGTACCCGATGCGAGCGAGAATAAAACATCGCGCCCGTAGCAACAGAAGCGATATTGTTGTATTTTTTATTTTTTTTCGCAATTGCAGACAGTAGAAGAATGATTATTAATAATATTAATTCTTTAGGCTTTTTAGACAAATACAAAAAGTTTGTGACATGTTGGATTTATATTAAAAGAATTATTTGAGAGAAATCAAAAACTTGGGGTCCCAAATAGACCCCATAGGCACGGCTAGGTTAAAAGAACATTAAATACTTTAGAATTTTAATCAATTATAAATTCTCCAACTCTTTCCTCAATAATTTTCATCTGTTATTTATATTTTTGACACTTAATTTAAAAAATAATTGTTTTTTTAAGGAATAAATATCATATTGTTTCCGTTAAAAAAATGTTACAAGGATCTAAAACAATATTGTTGTCTCTTGGGGCAATGTCCAGACAATATGTTAAGTGAGGAAGAGTTCTCAAGAGAATCCCATGATTTTTTCACAGTACATCTGCCCGTATTGTCAATTTCGGATCTGCTTCGACATTTACTCTAACATCGTCTATTCATTACTCTATTCATGCCAGATGTTGGTAGATCTTCAGTTTCGAAATTATGACGATTTTTTTAACCTCACTTGACACTTTACTAGTTCAACTGCAGTCTTACCCATTGAAACGCTAATGAGTGTATAGTAATACCCCCAATAGCGCGTGTTCCGATAGCGCGAATTTGAAAAAAAATCGCCGAATTCACCCTAACAACGCGAGCGCATTTTATTCATGCATAGCTCGACCGTAAACTCCATGCCGTTTGGCTGGGTGCGCCTGTGTGTTGATCTCCCTCGCACCTATCTATGTCCTCATGTGTGCGAGTGCTCGGCACATTTCTCATCATTCACGCCTGATGTAATGTGGAGCCACTTCTGATGTCTATCATGTATGTCGGCGATCGCATGCATGGCAACCGAATATTTCATTCATCTAAGATTCATAATTTTTTCACATTGTTCTTAGTTTTGGCAGATATGTATTTTTTGCAAAATCTCTCTAACCCTACATTTTGTATGTGTTCATTATCCCGATAACGCGTTGTTCCAATAACGCGGTTCCAACTTTCGCGCTATCTTGGGTATTACTGTAACTGCTAATACCATTATTGACAAAAACCGAAGGTATACAATAAATATCTTTAGTTCGATGGAATCATCAGATTTCTATTTCCTTCCTGCCTTCCTGTCCCCGGAGGAAAAGAAAAATAATGCTGAGTACTGTGTACAGACGGACACTGCATTATTGAAACTTACCGGAAGATGGAGCGACGTTGCGCCAGACCGGATAAAATGGAGAAGGATGTTGCATGAGGCCAGGACTCTACAATAGACTTATATTTATTGTTTCCATGCCAGTTGTAGTGTTCTTGGAACATTTGTATTATTTATCAATGATTATAATAAATTTCAGAAGAACGGTTTTGCGCGAAGTGGACAACATCAACGATGGCATTGGCACGCCAAATTGGAAACTGACGCTATGTCTGTTGTTTGCATGGATCTCCATATTTTTGGTGCTTTTCAAAGGCGTCAAAAGCTCGGGAAAAGCTTCATATTTCATGGCATTATTTCCATATGTGGTCATATGCGTTTTGTTAATCAGGGCTTGCACACTACCAGGGGCATTAAGCGGCATATTATTCTTCATAAAGCCGAATTTCAATAAAATTTTGGAACCAAAGGTAATTTAAATTTATATCGAATGTGTAATGCTTCTTTATTTTACTGTTTCCTTTATCTCTTTGCATATAAAACGATTATAATTCATATTATAAATATTTATTTAATTTATCAGGTGTGGTATGCGGCTGTGACACAGTGTTTCTTCTCGTTATCTGTTTGCTTTGGGAATGTAATAATGTACTCATCATATAATAACTTCAACCGAAATATATACAAGTACGTGTAATAATTATATTATTAAATCGATCGTTTATTTATTGATTCAATGATATTTTAGAGATACACTGATTGTCACGTCGCTGGATACAATCACGAGTCTTTTGGCTGGATTTACGATTTTTGGAATTTTGGGAAATCTTGCCGAGACCACTGGCAAGGATATTGAGGATGTTGTACGCGGTGGAACAGGACTTGCGTTCATATCGTATCCGGAAGCTATCACCAAGTTCGAGAGCGTTCCTCAAGTAGGTGCCAATCTATCAATTAATGTAAATAGATCTAATTTATAATAAAAAAAATACAATGAATAAAAATAAGGACATCGACTAAAATCATTTTTTTATAATGAAACTCGCGAAATTTAATGACGCCGCTTATATTTAATTATTAAAATTATTTATAGTGTTAATACATATATCGTTGTCGTATTTTGACATTGGTTGCCATATTGGATTCTTACTTTAATAATGGTTGTGGAGATCATTAGTATGTATGCAGAGACACATATACAGTCAACCCCTCCAATAGCGCCACCTGCTATAGAGTAGGGTGTGCGGCAGTCCCTTCTATGTTTAATGTATTGATGTATTGATTTCGTTAAATTTACAAAACACAATTAAAAAACATAACCCTAAAATTTGTATGGGTGGCTAGTCTTCTATAAGGTGTGTTTCTACAGCGTTGTCCCTATCTCAGCGCTATAAGAGAATAGACTGTTGTTATTTTTAAACATATATCACTATATAACAACAATATAAGCCACTATTCAGTGGTAGCTCATGGGTAAAATATTTTGATGTGGCGTTGAATTTTAAAAATGAAAAATAGTATATTTCGCTTATATTTTATTTAAAATATAAAAAAGAGGTCAAAATACTAAATAATATTTACAATAATTAAATAAGTGACAAAGAAGCTGTGAATCAGTATGACTGCACCGAGTCGCAGCGCGAGACGGCGTTTAGCGGCGAGGCCCCCCCCCGTACCCCGCCACCGGCCCGCATCCGGCCAATACACGACGCCGGAAGCGCTGACTTGGATGTATATGGATGAGTTGTCCCTTCCTCTATCTATTATCTTAATTCATAAAAACCGTAAACGGCAAACTACGGCTACGAGCTGCTCCTGGTTGTAGCTTGAAAATTTAAGACCCAAATCTCTTATATCTGATATATCGGATTTTTCTACATTAGCGAGAATTGCCAGATCCGACGGATCTGAAATAATAGTATCCAACACATTTTAAGCCGTCTGTAGGGTAATTGCTTCAGGGGTATATAACATTTTTAAACAACACGTGCAACGCATACAACGCCACGGCTACAGTATATTTATAAATTAAACAACACATTTTTACTTTTCAATTATTAATAGGAATAGTAATCCTAGAAGGCCTGGAAACCAATGGGTTAATGCACGAATAATGACGATTGCATCAGCAAATGCTTAATTAAAAAAATATATGTATTTTAGTTTTATTTTTATTTCCTATACATAAAACAAAAAAGTGATATTTCTTCCTCTCTCTAACATAGTCCATATCGACGACATTTTTTTTTATAAAAATAGCCGCCGTTAGTTTTACTGCCGTCCCCTTCTAACACACATATTTCGTCTCGGTCGCACCACGCGCCAAGCGTTCTTTTTATGAAAATAGCCGCCGTTTGTTTTATTGCCGTCTACATTATACATACTTTGTCTCATTCACACCACACGCCAGGCAAACTTATTGTAAAAAAACATCAAAGGTTTGTTTTATTCCCATTCATCGTGTCAACATGTCGTGAAAAAATATAGCTCGATTTTGATTCAATATTAATTAAATGATTTATTTAGGTATTTGCTGTTTTATTCTTCTTGATGCTGTTCGTGCTTGGGATAGGTTCTTGCGTCGCTGTAGCCTCCAGTATAATCAGCGTCATCAGAGACAGATTTCATAGCGTCAACCATTCTCATGCCGTTTCGGCGGTAGCAATTTTCGGATTTTTTTTCGGACTCATATACATCACTCCGGTAATAATGAATAGAATATAAATAAAATATAAATAAATAATAATATTAATATAAATAAAATGTTTAAGGGCGGTCAATTCATATTGAGTCTTGTCGATCACCACGGAGGCGGATTCATCGTGTATTTCTTAGGAATAGCGCAATGTTTAGCTGTTTCATGGATTTATGGTAATATAATAATTAACAATTAATATTTTTAATATTGCTTATTGTGTTGGAATTGTTTCAGGATTGAAGAATTTCTGCGATGATATTGAATTTATGCTGAAAATTAAGATGAGCGTTTATTGGAGAGCGTGTTGGTCTTTCGTTACGCCCGGGATTTTATTGATTATTCTCGTATATTCACTGATATCTTTGACGCCGATTGAGTACAAACATGTAGCATATCCTATATCAGCGATAGGTAATAGAAAATTTGCATATTTAAATATTTAAATGATTGATGATTGACGTTGTTTCAGTGTGCGGATGGTTGCTATCTGCAATTGGCATAGTTCAGTTGCCGCTATTCGCGATATTTTCATTCGTTAAACGGAGAAATCTCGGTTTTCCCCAAGTAAATAATTAATTCATAATTTATACTTATAATTTCATAACGTTATTATATTAATTATCGCTTTCAGATGTTCAAATCTGCGTTTGTACCTAGGGATAGTTGGGGTCCTGTCGATTTGAAAATAAAAAAAGAGTGGATAGCATTCAAAGAAATGAAGAGATTGGAAAGAAACGAAGTGCAACGATCCACATTTAAACGATTCTATGATAAATTAATGGGATATTAATAAATTTTGCCACCGAAAGCAGGCCCTGTATAATATACGTTGACCGCCCCTGACCCGTATGCACAAACGAACGTGTATGCGAAACCAGTTTTTGCACATACACCGAATTAGGGTGTATAATTTATATTTAATTACATAAATCCTTCATTCAGGAAATAAACTGATAAAATTATATTCTTATGCCTATATTTTCATTAATGTGCAAATTTGCAAAATATTAATAAACAAACATACACAGTCATGTTTCTTTGGCTTATTGCACATACACTTGGTGATATAACACGTATCTACCGTACACACACATAGTAATATCCAATCTTCGGCGAACCAGTCTCTCGTTATCAGTCTTCTGCTAGAAATGCAGCTGGGAATTGCATAGTTATGCAATAGAAAATAGTGAATTAATTGGAAAAAAATGTATGTGCATAATATTTCTATTTTTTTTATATACATTTTAAATCAAATAAATACGTATATTTTTTGTAAATATATTAAAAATTATTGTACTAATTACGAATAATTAATTTTATAGATATTTCTGTCAAATCAAGAGTTATATATATATAATATGACGACACGGGTATTTATTTAAATATATTATTGAAAAAAAATATATAACGAGTTTATATTATTAATATTATTTAGGACATAAATTTGTACGATGTGCCTAATCCATCATTCGTATTAGAAGCATATAGAAGATATGAAGATCCTTACTACAATAAATTGAAAAATCGGATGGCTAACTCTCCCCCAGTAAATAATTTTAATTTAAAATTTAATCTTGAAAAAGTCAGATTTAATCCCAAAATAGTTCATAAAATTATTTACAATACTTTATTAAATGGTGATGTTGATTTCTATCCTATTATAAAAATAAATTACTAATACTTATGACAGGTCGTAATACTTACTAAAACTCACTTTACATTTATACAGCTTTTAACAGGAAAATCTTAAAATATACGATTCTGCGTATTATATTAGGGATAATTTCGAAAAACCAAGGATTACAAATCTTTACAACATTTTTGTGATAGTAATATGCAATTTAAAAACATATTAAATATACACTCAATTGCTAATTTTATTAATTATGTTAATAATATTATCGTTATCAATATTAAAGAATGCATTTAAAATATTCTCTATAGATTTTCGTTGTTTTCTGCTAAATGATTTTATTCTTTATTTTTCCTTATATTCTAATACCGGTCAATCAAAAAGTTCAGACTAAAAACTTAGTATTATAGACATAGCGTCAAATTGTCTTGAAAATATGGGTTCATTTCACTTCAGACGCTTTTTAGAATCTCCAATTACATTTATTATTTTTTATTTATATCTATAATAATTTTAATAGATGTCAAATCTAGGGATGTCACACATATTTATATTATTACAGTTTGTTTTTCTATATAAAATGGGCAGTTTTAATCCATTCCTAGGATTTTCGTCGGATCTAAGGCATTAAATCAATTTATATGACAGATTTTCACATCTTAACAAACTAATATCTATGTTTTGTTGCTCAAACTTATCGCTTTGTTTTATTAAATCCCTATAAATAGGTTTTTTGAATGACTTACGTCATGTGAAACCTAATTCTTGAAAACTGTTAGTCACTGCACTTCTCGACATAGTTGATGATCAAATCTCTATTAGGTTTTCCGTATCTCTACTGCAGATAAGCAAATTTTGAAATAATTGCGTCATAATACGAATTCATTACGCTTTCATATAAATTTAGAAGAAAACAATTTATTCTCACACAAAACTGATATAATAACTGTAACATTGGGAAAAATCAGAAACATCGCTTTTTTGGTCTATGACATGTGCAGATATTAATCTGATTATTGGATTGCCAATAGTGAACTAATACGTCAGAAAAGCTGTGCGATATCATCGTCGGGTTTACAGGATCCATTAACCCATACAAATCTCGCTTAATAAAGTATTTGCTGTACTGTGTCTATGCGATCTGATCGATACGAGCTATACAATAAGACACAGAAAGCTACTGTCTATCACCACTGTCTTCTAGAATCTATATAGAGATGTCCAGAGTCTAATATCTCTATAATTTCATTAAAAAACTGATAACACAGACTATTCGACGGTGTCAGAAATGATTGAAATAATTACGAAGTAGAAATTTTGTCTCGAAGTGAGATGGTAGTGAAAATGGAAAATGACGTGTTTCGAAATTGAAGTTGGAGCAAACTCGTGCAAGAACATTTAAAAAATACTTGGCTAGATTGATTAACAGTTTTATAAAAAGCTGACAATATTGCCTAAAATATCGTCCAAGAAAAGTAAGTGAAAAGGTCCAGTGAAAATATTTTCAGTCAGTTTTGGAAATTGCAATATTCATGCTAATAGCTTTATCTTATTGACAACTCATTGATCCTCTTCTCATAAAATTTGGTGGGTTTGGACTGAACGAAAGTACTGAAGGCCTGATTGACTTGCTAATCATAATTTAATGTTTTTCCATTCAAAAAATTCTGTAAGGAACAGAAAAGGTGGTAGTCCTTAGGAGTAAGATCTGTGGAGTAGGATAGATGTGGCAAAACAGATCAGTTGAGCTCTAGATTTTTTTCATGTGTTACTTTTGCCGTGACCCATATGCTTAACTTGGTGACTGTTCCCAAATTTTCCAGGTGACGATAAACTGTAGATTGTGTCGTATTGAGTCTCTCCTCCAACTCCCTTATCGTTTGACGTGGATTTTTTTTCAATATCGCATTTAAAATATCGTCATCAAAGTCGGAAGGGTGACCTTCCTACTAAATAGTTGTAGAATGACTGACAGGCCACTTATTTATCAAGTAAAAACAAAAATCCCCTTGTCGGGTGACGCACTGTGAGTAAATTGAAACAATAGAAACTGATTACCTAAATCGGAAGTTATTTATGATTAAACTTACTATACATTGTAATGATTGTAAAGCATATTTAATTCACATAAATTTATGTTAAACAAGAGAGAAAAACAGAATTCAATTTCCTATTTTGTGCTTAGTTTTCTCATTAACAGAAAATTGACATCTATTTGATGACCCCCTTGATCGCCCCCTACATTATTCTTGACCTACCAACTCCTCCTTAGAAGGCATTAAAGCAAAAGATTCGTATGGTAATGGTATATTAAAATTACTAGAAAAATGGAAAAAAGTTGTAGCTGTAAAGAACATATAATTAATAATTTATAAAGACATATTTTTGAGTCAGCTTTATTTTAAAATAGATAATTTTCATCGGGTACCCCTTATGTATTATATATGTATTTTGTGTGTTGTTGCAATCAGGCATTATGTATGAATCATTCCTGATTGCATCATTCAGTAATTATTATGTGGCGCATCTCGAGACAACGGGAGATACAGCATCATATACTTAAACGTATATAATGGCTACCGTTATCCCGTTGTAGCTATCGATGGAGAATATATAAGTAACAATTGATATTATAATACAGCAAACTATTCTATAACAAGTTCGACAGTCCCTCATACAGCGCTCCCTTCTAGAACGTACATTTTCAAGGTCAAATTAAATATTTAATGTATGCAATGCATTGTCGTGCGAAATAAAAATCGATGCGCTTTAGTCGACATCATCGTCATCATAGGCACAACAGCCCTATTATAGAGCTATGGCCTCGTCTAACAAACTTCTCCATTTTATTCGGTACCTGGCGCCACGTCACTCCATCTTCCGGTAGGTTTCTGTACATAGTCTAAACACTTCAGCTGTGGTCTTCCTTTTCTATGGGGACAAGAAGGCTTACTTTAACTTTGTACCCAGGATGAAGCTGTGTCAGATCCGTCCGACACAGTTCCATCACTTGCCATCCACCCATACCGCATATACCGGCTTGGGGCCGGTTCAATCGGTGCAACAAAAGCAGTTTTTTT
>JAGXCT010033753.1:8221-19790 GCA_022495035.1 Philopotamus ludificatus | reverse complement strand
CGTGCCAGGCTATACGCACACAGCCGGACGGCTTCACTCCCCCAATTACACGACTGCAAATAACACGGTCCCGATTTTAGTATTAGTGGGGGTTTAACTGTATATCGAACCTTTATGTTATAATAAATATAATATTGCAGATAAAACGTATCATAAAATTAGGAAAATTAGGGTGATGATTTTAAAAAAAATAAAATATTTTTTTATAATTTCATCAACATCGAAATGATGAGGGATAGATATGGCAAGGCTTGCAATGTCAGAGGTCAAAAGAGACAAAATACATGCCCGTATGCCAAGGAAGAATCCTTGAACTACTGAGAGTCGAAGAGTACGGCACATTTCTCGGCTCACTTATTTAAAAAAAAAATGAAACCGATTTTGAAATACGAAGAAGAATTATGCTGGCAAACCGGTGCTACTTTGGACTTCAAAAGCACTTAGGGTCAGGATTTTTCTCAAAGAAGACTAAAATCGAGCTCTAAATGACCTTCATCAGGCCCGTCCTAGCATACGGATCTGAATGTGGACCTTTGACAAAATAAGATGAGCAACAACTGGATATCCTGGAGGAGAATTCTAGACGAATATTTAGAGCCGAATTCGGTCATGTGTCAAGGACGTGGAACAGTCAGCCGCCGAAAAGGCGTATGGTTAACAAGCCTTCCTGTCCCCGGAGGAGAGGAAGACCAATCAGAGGATGGAGCGTATACCGGATAAAACGGAAAAGGGTGTCGGATGACGCTTTTTTTCATCGCATACAAAAGAAGTCATAGTTTAATAATATAATATCATCGGTGTATATATCCGTTTTATATTAATATGAGAATAATTTTGTTTTTTTGGAAATATGCAATTTCTCTCTGTGACCGTTTATTCCTCCATTCCACCCCGTACACGCATATCAATATCCATATTCACGACGTAATATCGGAATTGTATATTTACTCAGTCTACAAAAGAAGAACTTACCGTATCGATTCTGTACAAAACACCCTGTGCAGATATTGTTTTCTGCGAGAAAAAACTATTTCCCTCCCCTGCGATATCGCATTCAATCGCGCACAATACAAACAATTCAAAAAATACGAGCGCGAAAACTCGGCCCGTCTTCGGCCGCTTTTCCGCGAGCGCGCCGCTCCTCAAACTGCGCGCAAAAATAAATTATTCACCCGGCGTGTGCACATATATACGAATTTATTACGTCACTGCGAAATTAACATTGTTACGGCCGATATCTGTGCAAAAGTCACGTGCAGACACGGTCTCTGTTCTCCTCCGCGGCGATAAATGCCGCAGGGGGATATCTTGCGATAATAAAAAAAAGGAAATCTCGACCCAATCCGACAACATCCGCGGAATATTAAAGATTCAGATTTTACGATCGCATATTTTGATACGCCAGCCGAGACGGATGATCCGCGAGTTTCATTAAATCCGGAAGTGACGGGGGAAACACGTCCTGTCTTATCGCTGGAGCGTATATTATTTAACAGTCGATCAAAGAATTGCATAGCATTGCTGAACCGCTATGAATATCAAATGAAAGAACGATTATAGCTCGATTTAAGATCAATTGAAGATAAATATTATCAGGATATTAGATAAATTTCAACGTTCATCAGATTGCCCGTGTATTGTGCAGAGGTAAATAAAGTTTTCAATGAAAATATTTTCCTTTGATATATTAAACTCAAAGAACATAAAATGATATGTTCCTCGAGTTAAAAAATACGTATTTTTCATTATGTTATTATTAAGAAGCAAGTGTTGTATATTTCTGGCGATTTTTTTATTTAAAATTATATTTTTTTTTGCTAATAACTAACATCGTTAAAATACCTCAACCCCCGAATTGCGACTTACCACTTAGATTAGAGTCGGAGACGCGGAGTCGCGGTGTTTGGGCCGGAGTCGGAGTCGGAGTAAGAGTCGTGAAAAACGAGCGACTCCGACTACTTTTTCGTTAAACTTTAAAATACATTCAAAACGTCCTCGTTTGAATCCCAGTCCCAATATAGACGAAGGAGACTCTATTTAAAAATTAAAAAAATAATTTTATGATGCCTTGAAAATAATGTTAAAAATTGACCGAACTTATAAGTTAAATGTTGAAATGGCAATACAGCGGTATCTAGAAATCGTAAAGATTCAACATTGATCGTTACAGAATTACCGCCAACCCAAGTATCCGTAGAGCGGTTGTTTTCCACTCTTAAAAACCTTAATTCCGATTTGAGAGCCTCTATGAATGTGGATTTAATAGAATCAATGCTATTTTTAAGAATAAACGCAAATAATTAAAGTTGAACTTATATGAAAAATTTTGCAATTTGTCGGGTTGGTTGGTTGATCCTAGTTATGTTAAATAATATGCATAAATAGGAAAAAAGCCTGACAAAATTAAACTTTTTTAGTCGGAGTCGGAGTCAGAGTCGGATCGAGTTGTTGGTAAATGTCAGAGACGGAGTCGGAGTCAGAGTTGTGCTTTTTTTTAACGATTCCACAGCCCAGATAAATTCTAATAAATAATTAATAAAGTTTGATCTTGATTTATTTTTATAACAAGAAAGAATTGGCTATATGCAGAGGTAGGTTAAGTAAGTTTTTTGAGTCGGAGTCAGAGTCGTGTTGTTGGTAAACATTGGAATCGGAGTCGGAGTCGTGTTTTTTTTTAACGACTCCACAGCCCTGCTTAGATATATTTTCAGAAGACACTTGTTTCATAAACTATATTCACCATTTGAATTGTAGAATAAAACAAACGTATCAATAAGTAGTATAGGGTCTAAAAATATATTGAGGTCACGAAGAAAAGCGTTTAAATAGCAATATTTTAAAAAGGGAATTAATTAAAAAAACAAATTTGCCCGGAACACGCCTCGTTGATTTATATTCGCTGAAAATTCCGTGGAATGCCTCGTCACGCCTCCAAAGGGTTCATTACTCTCGACCAACTAAACCATCGCCAACATCTGTTTCGGCCAAGGGGATGACTGGTGCTTTTCTTTTTTCCAACACCCAACTACAGCCAGATGCTGTTAATTTTATTTTTATCAAATATTTGAGGTCCGGGGTCTGAATTAAAAGCTCGTTTATCCGAAAACTTTTCCAATGTCGCCGAGAGTTCGGCGCAAATGTTTACCGCGTCTCTATTTAAATCTGCGGCCGAAAGTTTCCGACGAGCTTTTGAAAGTGTCCGGAGAGGGCCGCGGCGCAGGAGGGCGGCCGCCGCCATATTGCCGGCGAGGCAGCGGCGCCGGAAGGAGGAGAGCAACTACCGTTGTTTACACAGAAATTTGCGATGCCATTTCCAGTTTTAAACGTGGCTCGCGAAAGTTTCGCAGAGTGCTTTTGTGGAGGAAACAGGCAATGTTAACGTCAAGATACCGCGCGGTAAACACGGACCGGTGATCTCCCCCACCGCCGACCAAGACGTACGGGTAATGGATCTCGAGTATTTACGGTGGCTGCGTACCGCGCATACACTCCCTCTCTTCGGAGTATCTCTATCGGAAACGCTGGGAACGTCGCTTGGCAAATATATCATACTTTGTGATGCTTTAAAACCAACGACCTGTACGACTTCTTTACAATAGCAAATACTCGAATAGAGTCATGTATCTTGTATCAATACACAATATATATTATTTACATCAAAATAAGATAGCATTATAGCCAGGAGCGGACCACCCATATACAATGCGAAGCTGCAGCACCCCCAAGAAAATTGAGAAAAAATATATGTATATATTAATAAATATGTGCCTATTGATTTAATATATTGTATATAAAAATATATATTAAATTTATCGTCGGCGCTACGTGCGCCGTGTATTGGATGGATGCGGGGTGGCAGCGGGGTGGGGGATCTTATCGCTAATTATAGCATACTTTTCATTTTAAATCTTCCGCAGTATCCCCGAATATTTTACCCATGGACCACCACTGAGTATTGCATCAATGCTAAGAAGGAAGCGATACTTTGTAATGTTACAAGCGACAAAAAGCCGACGAAGGACAGAGAAAAATGGTTTGCTCCAAGGAAGTGTCCTAGCACATTTATACGAACGAACAACCGATAGTCGACATGGAGCTAGCTGGTACTTACTCAGTGCATAACGTTTTTGTTATATCGTATAAGAAAATTAACCAGGGCATTAAAAACGCTTAACTAGTACAGTCAACCCTCCTATAACGTATCCTATAAATTGTTTCTTTCTATAGAATGCTAATATTTTCGAGGTCAAATTACATATTTCGTAAATATATACAGTAAACCCCCATATAACGTCAGATAGGTTCCACGTCATAGGGGGTTAGGGTTTTTCAATTTTATTTTTTGATTTGAAGGAAATCAGTAAATCAGTAAATCAAACATTTTCATTTTTCTTTTTTTTTACATTTTTACAACGACTTGACTCGCGCGATTTGTGATATCTTTTCGTATTTTGGCTGACATAATCTTCCCGTAACTTGCAGGCAGTGAAGATCAACGCGATATTTTATTAGTTAATTTTAAAAAATTCTAATTAGCGTTTTAAAAAAAATACGTTATATGGGGGATCGACGTTATAGTAAAAAACCGCCGCAAACGTTATAGGGGGAAACGTTATTTGAGGGTTTACTATAATACATTGCCCAGCGAAATAAAGGTCATGCTCTTTGATTGACAAGGCATTTTGTAGCAAATAGTGATTGAGAAGAAACGTTATAGGAGGGCTGACTGTATTATAAAGCAAACACCCTCAGACCTAGCCAGCCAAACACAGAAATAACTGCTCTTCATCTAAGCAACTAGTAATGGAATAGGGAAGAAACAAGGTGGCACACAACTAGAGCCAAAATATTTAGATGCAACATTGGACCGAACCCTATTTCAAAAAGCCCTATACGAAAAAATCAAGATGAAAATAAGTGCCAGAAGTAATATCCTTAAGAAACATAGGACGCTAATAATCGCGGGTATCGATCATGGCCCTATGCAACTCAGTTGGTTTATTGGGTAGGACACGTCACACTATAAAGATGGACGTGGTCCTTAACGAAACCTGTCGTTTAATAATGGGATGCCTAACATCAACAGTGACAACTGACTTTCAGCGGATCTGTCAAACACAGGATACAAGACACTTATGTTCGGAGATTAACTCCCTCCTAGGAGACTTAAGTCTAAAGCCAGCTTTGCTAGAACAACAAATGTGCTCACTGATATAGCTGCCGCAGAACGAGTTAGGAGATGGGGAGAACAACCGGAGGGTAAGGAGTTCGGTCTGCAGTCAGCAGAGACGCTCCCAACTGGCGGATTCTTGCTCTATGCGAAGCGGAAGACGCTCATGCGGAACTCACACCGAACGGACATCGCAAGGACAAGGGTTTGGATAAACACTCGGGTTCGTAAATTAAGTCAACTATAAAATAATAGATGAATCAATCGAAATTAAAATTTTATCATTTACCATACATGGTTTGAATAAAGGAAAGAGTCGAAAAATGCTTGAGCTAATGAACGCCGCTATCAGCGATTGGCACAGTGATTGTTCTCCAGGCATGAATCATTCGCATTTTTTATTAAATTTAAATAAAATTCATATTATAACGGCTCGATTTGATTTTTATTTTTAAACCGAGTCCGACAATGGCGAGGGCGTGCGGTGCGGAAGTGCGGTGCTCTTATCTCACCGAAAGGGTTTTCAGAATTTTAGAGCAAACTGGCAAGCAATCGAGTGGTCCCTGTATTGGCCGTTTAGAGGTCAGTTTGTCGGCTCGGGCATCAATTTTATTGACGGCCGACGGACCCCGAGGGTCCGAGAAAAATCCGGCGCGGGGCCCGGGTAAGGGTTGCCCGTCCATTTTATTCGGAGATCCATCAAGGCGTAAGTGCCTCGCTCAAGATTTTATTACGTGCCTTTAAGCACATAAAATTGTCCGATATAACGTGTAATATAAATTTTTCAGCTGGCGCACACGACACGAATTTCGCATAGCAAGTGAGAGAGGGGGTGGGGATTTGATATACAAAACAACCCCCCCCCCACCCCGGCTCCTAATTTACTCCGTATTTACATACATTTCGAATAAATCTAATATTAACATAAATAAACACGGGGGCCTAGGGAAAAGTTGTATATACGGAGGTGAGATAAATATTTCCGGACGAGGGAGTGTGCCGGTATAATTTAATATTTTAAATTAGTTTATGAGCATAATTCAATATTAAAGCGTCGGAATGATAAAAAAATATTTTTTATACATAAACAGATTGAGAAACGCTCGTTCTATTATATAAAATTATATTAAAATACATGTTCCCGTCAGTTGATCGCATTAGAGACGCTGCTTCATAATAACAACATGATTACAACTACAGTTTGAAAGTTCCTGAAACTTCTATTTATGAAACATATTCAAGGAATATAAAGCAAGAGATAAATTTTAATTATGAATTGTGGAACACAAACTAATTTGACATTGTTTAAAAAAACGTTTCACTTAGTTCTGAGCAATCTTGTCATAAAGAGCCAAAAATACGATCTTAATTAAGATCCTTAAAATATTTCCTATAGAGTTGAGATCGTAATTATTTTTTAAAAGAACGTTTGAAAACTGTATGCAATTTTAAAGTAACAAGACGGTTACAGAGTTTGTGGTTAGTTTGATGGAGCAAGAGAGTAATATCACATTTCATAGGAGTCTAGAATATGACGATATCTATAAAGTCCTCATTAGTGCAGAATATTTTTGCTATATTTTTTAAATAAACTTCCAACATTTAATTAAATAACAAAATGGCATCCAATCCGCAATTTCAGCGGACGCAACCCATTCAATACGACGAGATTGGTGTTTCATTTCTTTTTCGGTGCTTCACGAATTACCATAAAATATCCGTCGCAAAGTGTTGGCTGGTTTTTTTCCACTAGAAAACGCGTCGTTAGTAGCAAAAGTAGATTTTTCGCGATAAAGTAAGATGCTTCCACAAAAAAAAAAATCGAGTCCGCAAATAAAGAGGAAAAGCCGCGCGTCCCCCAGAAGAAGTGGCCGAGAAAACGGGAGCAAGAGGGAATCTGGGCCATCCAGAGCGCCACTACATTCCTTGAATTCTTTCGCGTAATTTTTCCGGTTGACAGAGCAAAAAGAAAGTACGTCCGCGCCGGCTGCGTTTGAGTCTCCGGGATTTCTTGATGAAAAATAATTCGGAAGTATAAAAAATCATTGGCATAGAATTTAACTTCGAGCGAGAGAGTCGAGATATAAAAACGAGAATTTTAAATCCACACAAAATGAAAAATAAATATTTAGTAAAAGCATTCCACAATTTAATATACGCGACATAATTTATTAAATAAACAAATATATTTTTTTATCAACATATATTAATGCCCTACTAATTGTAACTGAATTTAACAACTACTTAAATAATTAACAATGCTATTAGGATTATAATATAACATTAAAATAAAAATTAGATTAAAATAAAATATATCAGGGCAGTAAAAAAAATCTTAAAAATTTAACTCAAAAATGTCTAGGACGATTAAAAATATAGGGATATTTTCAGTAAGACTTAACCCATCTGTCACGGCGACTCGACAACCCGGCAACTCGGCGACGAAAACAACCACGTCGTCCGAAAGGGGTCTCTCAGGGACCTCAAACATTTCAAGTCAAAATATTGATGAATTTATATACAATGGATTATTCTAAGAATAAAAATAGTTATTTAAATAATTAATTGTGCAGTTTTGTCTAAAATATAACATGGATTCTGTAGGTCATGTCGACTTTGCTTGGCAAGAAGTTATTGATAAATCCATGAACAAAGTGTAAAAGAAGTTATGGTCAGACTTATCTAAGGGTTTCGAACAAGAAAGGCAATGTTGTTGACCAAATTATCAACCTAATCGATACAGCAGGACTAGGATGTAGATGAGGATGATATTGAGGAGCGACAAGGACAGCTTGAAAATAATCAATCCGTCACGTGGGTACGTAAACAACCATGTCGTCCGAAGGGGGTCTATCAGGGACTCCAAGCAGTACAAGTCAAGGTTGAATTCTTTATTAATATCTTGACATTTAAAAAAGAAGATTATTTTAAGAATAAAAATAGTTATTCATTATATGCTTTATAATATGATCGATATTTTGAATTTTTTAACTAATCAATATGACGCGTAAATGACAACGCTCTCAGCGATGTGTCGACGCAAACAGAGCTGTCGTCGCACTGGTCAATCGCATGTTTCACTTGTAATCGGCACATTATACCGGATGCGAGCGAGAAAAAACATTGCGCCCGTGGCAACTGAAGCGAATATTGTTGTTTTTATTTTTATTTTCGCAATTACAAACAATTTATGGCTTTTTTAGGGTCAAGTTTTAGTCAAGTTTCTCAGACACGAATAAAGCATTGTCGAATAAAAAGATTGACGTAAAATATATAGAATAATATTTAGCTATAGCTCTAAATATCTACCTAATTTGTTTGTTGTAATTTATGAATAACATATGATAAAACTAAGAGATTTTTTCAAGAATTTTATTCAAACTGTTGAATAAATAAAATCTATTATCATAACTGAAATTTTTCAGTTTATTTTCGTTCATGGTATTATTTCATATTATTAATACATTGCCTACGGGGGACGTGGATTTCACGTCAAAGGCATTTTTGCATACGTCCGGGGCGCTTATATCACACGCATTTGATCGGCTGTAACTTTTACAACGTTTTGTTTTGTTTCAGCTGCTGTGGATAATAAAAATGATGGCTTATCCCAGTGACCCGACGGCCAATGACCATGAAATTTCACATACACCATGTTTTATAAAAAAAATCAAGTCGGCCCGTTTCCAAAATGTTTGATTCTTTAAGATATAATTGCGATTCACCAAATTTTGGCGACTCGCCCCGTATTTTAACAAAGAATACGTGAAAACTGAATAATCAGGAAAATCAAGAAAATATTTTACGAGAATACGGATATAAAAAAAATATTATGCGAGGTCAACAATGGGCTATTTTACTTTTTCCGTCACATTTTTCACAATAGAGCCCTTATAATGTAAATTCACGCCACTTTCATCAATCAATCAATCAAATGACTGACCTATAGGAGTTTTAGCTATGAGCTGACTCCGGCGAATTGACCGAGCCTATACATACATTACGAGATCGATCCGGCTCCAGGAAATGGCCTTCTGTGTTTGACAGCTTGTGATTAGTAAAGTTACGTGACTAGCTTTAACAAAGTTGACGTAATAAATTTAATACCTCGCATTGAGCGACACAATGCAGTGCGGATTCATTGATTTGATGGATAAGTTTTTCATAAACGTAGTGAGCGAATGAAAACTTTTTCAGAGAAATGCGATGCCGAGATTGGAGGCGCGGGGGTGGTGGGAAAATCGTGAAATTTTCACGATACCTATAATAATAACACACAATGGGCGAGCGAAAGAGAAGGCGTTGAGAAATACCGAAGAAACCTCTTTCGTGACGGGCTCAAGTCGACAAACTTTCGAGAGTGTCTCCGCAGAAACTAAAAACAGCTATTATCGAAGTGTTCATGGGAAAAAAAGTGTATCAAGAATAACCCATTAAATAATGCGGGCGGAAGATTTTATGATGGAAAACAATGTACATGGAAATTTGTTTACCAAAACGGAGAGCTTTCGTGAATATCAAAGCACCGCAGCCATAATTTCTGGCGGGACAATTACAATTCCGATAATTGGACCGGCCGGCAATGGGTTAACTCGATTTTAGAAGCAATACATGTAAACAAACATATGTCAATGTGTGTGTAAATTGTGATAAAGTCGTAATCACCGGATCAGGATACACGCGAATTTGAACGTACAATGCTGGACGATGCGGATAGCCGCAAATAGATTTACGGTTAATGAATGATTCAACTAATGGACAAATGTTGCGAAATCAAACGAAGAGATTTTCCGTTAAAAATAAATACAGTGAAACTCGGGAAAACGTAGATTCCGTGTTAGAAAAAAAAATATTCAGATAATTACGCAAATCAGTTTGGTAAATATTTTTGATCAGCTCTTTCGATCTTATAAATCGATAATAAAGTTTAATCTTGTAAGTTTTCAATCCTACTAAAATAGATTTTGAGGCCCTCGATATGACTCGTAGCATCTTCTTTTCTTGGAATTAGATGGATCACTACCTCTTCTTCATCAGCTAATTGTTCGTCGATAAGTTTTCGTGGGTGTGACTTTCCACTATATTATCGATATCCATAACTTCAGATTTCATTACGTTAATGTCGAAGTCCATGGGATTTTGTAAAGTTTTATTAGGGGTCTTCTCGTCATTCCAAAATTTGATGATAATATTTATACCAGATTTTTGCGGTAGTAATTTAACCTAGCCTATTTCGGATGGGCTCTATTTCGGACCCTAAGTTTTTAAAAGTTAAATCCTACAAGTCACAAACTTTTTTAATTCGCCTAAAAAAGTCTAAAGAATAAACAAAAATATCAATGATTTTTATTATCCGTAACGTAACCGTTAATAACAATATGCGTTTCATTGATGAGATGTTTTATAACGCACCGTACCGGATGCGAGCGAAAAACTTCACGCATACGAGTGAAACCACATGTGACAAGCCGAGAGCATGCTTCAGTAGCAGTTACAGTAAAAAAATACAAAATTATGAAGCATATCGTATATGTTGGGGTCTATTTTCATACAAAATATACCCCATCGATCAGAGCCGTTGGTTTCGAGCCGCCGTGACGGATCGGTTAAAAGCATGGATTATTCTTAAGTCTAATGGCTGCAGTTCACTAGCACAGTTTGAGGAGAAAATGGCTAATTTTATAAAAAAAACTCGGTGTTAAATTTGTTAGATGAACAGGGCATCTATCTAGGATTAAGATAAGTTTTCTTTTCTTAGCTTCCATCGAAGCATCGAAGCTTAAAAGCTGTTCAAACAATTGTGAAATCATCAATATTTTTTTTATTTGCAGTATATTTTGTCGGAAATGACTTGACATTTTCCTTGACACAAGCGTCGAGGTTTTTGTGCTTTTCCAATTACTAGCTCGGGAAACTTCTCACTGCCATCTAAATTAATAATCAAAAGAACAGTTGATTATACTTAATTTCCCTCCAAGACGAGTTTTACCCTTAAAGGCGATTAGCTTCGAGGGAAGAACATTAAAAAACAGTCCCGTTTTATCAGCATTAAAAATATCTCTTGGAGCATAGTCTGGAATTAGAGTAGGATTATCCATATGCTTCCAATCTTCAGCGATATCCAAATCAAAACTTCGAGATTCCCCGCAAACTGATCCTGATCCACCAGAGAGTGCCTCTTCTTGAAACGATCTATCTAGCTATTTCATGCAGTAAATCCTTCTATATTTATTCGAGACACAATATAGAAGGCCTTATCTCGAACTAATGGACAGTTGACTGGCATATTGTTGGATCTAATATTCAATTCTAACATTTAAAAAGATTGCGAATATATATAAATATCACCACAGAGCCAGTATACCCTGGGAAGGAAAACCCTAATCTGTTGACCAATAA
>JAGXCT010033751.1:0-49040 GCA_022495035.1 Philopotamus ludificatus | reverse complement strand
CTGGTACAAACTTTTTGAAAAAACCTTTGGAGTGCAAAGGGTTAATATTCTACGAATATAATATGCTTTTACCTTTTCCACTCCGTGCACCAGACGTATTAGCCCAAAAGATATTTTAGCAAACAACTTGATTCAAGCTTTTATTTCATTAAAAAAATAATGTCTTTTTTGATTGAATATCAGATAAGACCATATAGATCAGGGATGAGCCATGTTTTGGTAATGTAGAATGTAGGGTAGAAGGAGATGAATCCTCAAAGACACTGGCATACAGCTTACACTTTCCGGAAGATCGCTGACTGATCCAGTTATTCTAAATTTGTCGATTAGCTTCTGAATCATGTTATCGTTAGATAACCTAAAACTTAATAAATTTTACACATTACTAGACATCATTCACCAGTTTAATCTCCAAGGAATGCTCTATAACAAGGATCAGCAACCTTTTTAAACAACGGGCCAGCTACCCATTTAAAAATGTAATGAAACTTATGATAATAAAAACACTGAATAATGAACTCAATGTTTATCAATTTTAACAAAATAAACCTCGTATAAAAAAATACATAAATAAAACACTTATTAACCAATATGTCATGGCGACTTGAAACCATCCGCGTAGTCCGAATGGGGTCTGTTTATAATAAAAAACCGGTCTACTCTCATTCATTTTATTTTATGTATATAAAAAAAAATCATTGGTAAAACTAATGAAAAACATCCATAGCGTTTGATCTGATATACTATTCAGTATAAGACATTTTATTGAATAGGATATAGATGCTGTAGATGCTATAGATGCTTCTAATTCATTTTTCTAATGAGTATCTCGATTTATAAATTATAATGAGAGTAATTAATAGATTCAACTAAAACTGGACAGAGTGGAATGGTTTAATTGTGGGAATTATACTTTGCTTCTTGGGTGGAATAAAAACGTAGTGTTTGATTGTAAAATTCAATGTTAACATTAATAAAAATGTTTTGTAATGAAATAATCTAGGGGTGATTCAAATTGGACATGGAAATTACTATTTAATTAATTGGTTTTATTTAAAACCGCTTTAAACACAGATATGTCATAATTCATCAGCCGCGATGAATTAAATTAGTATTTATTTTTGACAAAATACAAATGACGTCAATGTTATTTACATGGCCTTAACTATCACAATATCATAATAGTGGAAATAAATTTAAATCTGTATAAAAAAGCTTAAATGCTAGCAAACATCTGATAAGATTGTAGATTTTTTACTAAAATTAGAAGATATCCATGGTTTCGAGGCATGTAATCTGATTCAGAGCGCAGTAGATAAGTATGTCGAAAGGCAAGTGTTCCAAAAAAAATCTAGTAACTATAGTAAGACTCTGTACGACACGTCGAACGAATAAACTAGTCAGGTGGATGTGGCACTGGGAAAGATCTAAGTAGAAAGTATCACAAAATAAAGTGGATGAGGATCTTATTAGAGAAGAT
The DNA here is from genome assembly GCA_022495035.1 of Philopotamus ludificatus. Taxonomy (NCBI): domain Eukaryota; kingdom Metazoa; phylum Arthropoda; class Insecta; order Trichoptera; family Philopotamidae; genus Philopotamus; species Philopotamus ludificatus. The sequence continues at coordinate 47,560 of JAGXCT010033751.1, read as the reverse complement.
TGGTCCAAAATGAAATTAAATGGCGACAGCTATCTAGAAACAGACTGTGTGTACTAGTAGAGAAGAATATACCGCTCCGAAATGTAGCCCTGTAAAAATTTGGCATTTTATACATATTTATAAAATAATTACATCGATTGCATAACAATATTATAATAAATCATGTTGAAGATTTTTAACCGTTTTAAAATAATGTGATTAAACATTATATACGTTTCTCAATATTTTTTATAGCGAATATGTGTTTATATAAACGCGTAAATAAAATATAATGAGAAGCAGCTCATAGATTCGACTAAGATTTTCAGAGAGGAAAAGTTTAATGAGAATGAATATGCAGATGGTTTTCATAAGAATTTATAGTAAAATGGTTTCCCGTTGTCTTTGAAGACCATTGAAAAATTATTTTCTAAATATACTTCTTTTATATAAAATTTAAAAATATTTTAAGCGCGAATTTAAAAACCTGGGTTCTCAAATCATCAAGAATAAATTTTCCTGAAAAATAAAAAATAATTCAGGCTATATAAAAAAGGCTTCACAGATCTTTATATTACTTCTCTGAATTTTACGATTAGATGAAAAATGAAAACGCGTCTTGGCGTATTAATGAAATTCCAAGATTTATGTGTTAATTGGAAGGGCTGGTATTATAGATAAAGCCTCCAAAGTCCTTATTTAATGAACTACTATAAGAGACCTAGAAGCCAACAGATACATTGATAGAAATCTTAAAGCACTGATGCTAAGAGACAGGAAAACCATATGTTAAAGAAAAAGAAGAAGAAGTGGAAGAATCTAATCAACGAGGATGAAACCAACAAAATGTAAGAGCGCATAAGATCCATGATGATTTATGATCATTTGGTGTTTTTGAAATAATCTGGTTTATCAAACTGTATTATAATATAGAAATAGAATTGTTTAAATAACTGTATGTTAATAAATATTTAAAAAGTAATTATAGTTGATAACAGTTTTTTTTAAAAGAATTAACCGTTTTCTTCAACTATACAAAAGTAATTGATTAATAGCACATCCCATTGATATATTCGACACGAACTTTTGACACACGATGTCATTTTTCAACAGATCAAATAATCTCATAAATCAAACGTGTCAAAATAGTCGCAGCAATATTGGCAGGTGTCGATTTTCCATACGTACACGGTCCTTTTTCACACACATCGCATTGGACAAGTATGGATTAAGTGTCCAACATCGGACTAACGACATGGGGGCCGAACCAACAACAACCGCAATGTCCAAATGAGTGCAATTATTTTTAATTATTTTCGGATAATTCTCTCATTTGTATGAATGTCAGATGCAACACGGCGAGACTACGCCGTATGTCCACTGTAATAATTGAATCGTTTATTTTTAATTGGCAGTCGAATTATTTTTAATGAAAAACATATGTCAAATAAATAATTTATTTGTACGTACATCCATAGTAATTAATTAACATTAAAAAGATGCCCTTTAATTAAAACATTATTCTACTTTTATATTAGAATTGCAAATACAGCATTTTGATATATGTACATAAAATTACAAATTTTAATAGCGTCAATTAACGGAACATCGCCTAATTAAAACAAACACAGGGGAAAACTCTACATATTTTTTCAATTAAATATTTACACAATTTATAACTCAATTCTTGTTATATATCAATATTTCGGTTTCTTAGATCATTGCCGGTGATTCCCAGCACCTCGTGTATTTTGCATAATTCAACATTCGCGTGCAACAGGAGCGTTTCCGCTCGTATTCCTGGACAACTACACCACATGTTCATACCGAGCATTGATGATTATTATGCACTACGTGATTTATTATACAGGGTGTTTAGGAAAATCGTCGAGAAATTAATTGGCGACTGTGATATGCACTGCAGTTCAAAATGCCACACGAATGCAGAGTAGAAGTCCCAGACTGAGACTAAAACTTTATACTCAACTCTTTTTTACATGGTTATACAAATATTTATCAAACATGTATTATCGATTTTAAGCGTTATTTCACAGTGTTCATTAACACAAAATGACATAATTTTATGTCACAATAGCCAATGATCAATGAGTAAAAAAGGAAACAAAATAGTGTAATTTATCATCTTCTCAAAGCTCCTTTAATTCACGGTTTACAATTTGGTTAGAGTATAAAAAAATATTTGTGTTTTTACTTCTGCCAGATTTGAGGACAGGTGCTCTCGGAAACTCTCCGGTAACCAGAGCTATTACTCTGCTCGACCACTTGTGCGACATTTAATGTTAAATATCGCTATTTTGTTGATATTTTATATGAGATTTTAAAATTTCGTAATACGGATTGATTAGTGACGTTATTTTAACAGTTTTTAATTTTTATTATCCTAGAATATTTATATACATATATTTTTTTTTTATGAAACAAATAAATAAATTAGATTCTAACGCATTAGACGTGTTGTTAGTATTATTTTTTATTAATTAAAATGCATATGTATCCATAAATTTTAATATTTTGTACAATTTATTTAGTTTTTATTTTTTACACGATTTTCTATATCACGCGATGTTGATCTTTTTTTTAAAATAAGATATTTTTTTCAAATTTAACCCATCTGTCATAGCGGGTCGAAAAAAACCGCGTCTTCTAATGCAGGTCTCTCAGAGACCCAAAGCATTTCAAATCAAGAATTTGATGAATTCTTCATCAATACTTTGCCATTTTTTAAAATGGTATATCCTAAGAATAAAAATAGTTAATTATAATATGCTTCATAATTACGCGTAAATAAAAAGGGCACTTGGCGATGTCTCGTCGTAAACTGAACTATGCCATTCGTATGTTTCACTCGCACCTGGCACATTGTACCGGATGCGAAGGAGAAAAAACACAGCGTTAGTGGCTACTAAAGCGAATATTATAGTTTTTTTTGCAATTTCAGACAATAAAGGACAATGATAATTTTTAGTATTTATTCTTTAGACATTTTTAGAACTTTACAAAAAGTTTATGACATGTAGTATTTATATTAAAAGTGTTATTTGAGAAAAATCAAATACTTGGGGTCCCTAATATCGGCAAATCAATCTATTTAAAAAAAAACTATATATACACGGTTTTTGGTGGAACGTTAGTTACGTTAAAAACGAGTTGAGATATAGAAAGTACATACACTTGCTATTCACTATTAAACAACCATTATTTAGTTAATTATTTAGAATTTGCACATGTACTATTTTCGAAAAAAACCTTCAAAATTAATACAAATTAAACTCATATTCGGTATTCATTCTTATATATTTTTTTCAAAAATTGCATGTATATACAAATAGTGATTTGACAGATTTCGATCGGTCATTTATCGTTGCTGGATTAATCAAGTTGTAGGAGACCTAAAAACGGGATAAGGACGTCCAATAAGATTTAGTGGAGATGAATCAAGGCCTCTCCATTGAAGTACATTCTTAAAGGAGAACGAGAAGTGGATAATTTATAGCACTAAGAAACGCATTCAGTAGATCAGAACAATCACCCCAAACACAGGCCAGGGCCAAATTGCATCCAGAAAAAGTGATGTTATGTGGGTGGGATTTTCACGGAATCGTTTATTTAGAATTGCTTCTAAAGCATAAAATAATTAATGCAGATGTTTATTATCCACAATTACAGACATGGAATACGAAATTCAATTAAGCTCGTCCAGAACTGACCAATAGATACGACGTTATCTTAAACAACGACAACGTTAGACTCCATTCAGTGAAAGACACCATCACAAAAATTAGGGATTTTCAATAGAAGTTACTGTTACATCCGTCACATTCGGATTTTCATTAATTTACTTTTATACAGCAGTTTTAAATACAAATTTTATGAGATGTAGATATTTTTTTATATTAACTAATATAAAAAAACGACACGTGTTTTTGACACAATCGATAAAAAGTATATATTTATGTATTTAATATACAGTCTTACATAGTTATGCGGTAAATATTTTATGAAAAATTCGATTTTGCAATCATCCAATCATCGATATTATCAGATGAAACTTTAGCGTATGAAATTTACAGAGAAAGTTTTGATGCTTTTAGCCAAAATTATGTTGACGAACTGTATTATCCAACCGGAAAAAAAACTTTCCCAAGAAATACAATTTAAGGTGTTCAACTTTGCAATAAATTGAGAAAATCATCGTTACGTTGTCATAGAATAAATATTAACAGAGAGCTAGGTCAAAGTCTACGCTAGTTCTGTGTGTGGAAACCATTGTCATCAAAGATTTAATGCGTTAACTGTCTCTTCAAGTGACAACAGTTTTATTGAGATTTATTTGCATACAATTTTTGCATTGTTATTTTTTCATAATTTCTTATTATATACAATGCGATAGTAATATTTTATTCTAATAATCTAGATTTTGGTTGAATTGATTATGCTTATCGACTTTCTTTTTGTGAATATGGGCTTATTGTTAACAAAAAGATATTAATGATTAGTACCCAAATGATTGCCATTTTTATTTAAGCATTCAGCCAACTTATCCAGAGATTTTTTTTTTATTTAATTCACGCTAGTATTATCAGTTTCAATATTAAAATTTTAAAAGTATCATTAATTTTTTTATGATTATAGAAATTTTCGTTTTTAAAAAAAATTCACAGTACTAGTGAACGTTAGATATATATTTGTACCTTTTTTTTGATTATTCTAATTTTCGATATTGTTGTTTTATCTGAGATTTGCATCGTCAGTATCAACATTGGTAATATCCAACCATTTCTGTCTGCTTTTCTCTTTGTGGATTGTGAAGAAAACTTTATTCGTGTCGTCGTCCATTGGGATTTATATTTTCTTCCCAGAACAATATTTCGAAGCTCTCACGACTTCGTCTGATCTCCTTGATGCTCTTTCTGTTTATTAAAAACAGGACGCAATGGAAAAATATATTTTAATAATAATTGTAGCGCTACTATTCATATTCAGAAACTCTTCCAATATTATATGTACTTAATCGTCGACAAATTCACTTCCTGTAAAAAATTAAATGTTCTGTTTTCATTCGTAATAAATGGGTTAGCACTGATTTATGTGTATTAAAAATTAGAGCGATTGAGCAATATCAAATTTTCCACAACGCTCATTGAATGATTTTACATTAATAGCCGTATCAAAAGAAACATTGAAAGCGAATCTTGTATAAAATTAACATATATTAAACTGAATTCGGTCGAATTACTTAACACACTATGTACATCGCCTAAAATTCCATTGCTCTACTTTAAGCAAGTTTATTAAACTGTTAACACTCTAACTTAATTACGAGTCGATGGCATCGTTTGGAAATCAGAAATGCTTCCGTCGATTTATTGCAAACTAAAACTAGAGTGTGGCGAATTTCGCTATACAACATTGATTATTATGTGCCATATATCGCTTTTTTTACAAATATGTTAAAATATAGGTCAGTCGTAAAATTTAATTATTTGTGAAGTTGCAGGGTGAGATGAGGGGTTGGCGAGGCGTGGCGCTGTAAATCTGGCAGTCTGCAAACCACGAAATTGATGTCAGGGGAAGCGGTATCGTTCACATTGGCCATGTAAATTGCCACCTTGTAGTCCTGGCGGGTTACAGGAGGAGGAACCAAGAGGAAGGAAGGAAGGTACGAAGGGGCCGGCGCCCAAGCGTGAAATTGACCAGCGCCCATGGCCGGACACCCAACCACACCGACGCCCGCCGCTGATCTCCCATTATACAAAGTGTGGCATTCATCGGAAAATATTACAAATACAGAATGCTCTGAATAAATATAGTCAATCGAATATAATATGTTTTGGTATTTTTTGCGTAAAATTTAAAGAATTAATTTTATACATAACACTTTATATGGTTTGCGGATATTAAAATATTTGAAAAGGGTGATTCTATTTTGCATCATAGCTTTCCGAAAAATATGATGTTGGTACCCTAACTGCTTTGATGTATAAAAAAACTAAAAATCAAGATCATTAAATGGGACAGAAATAAGAATTTTCTTGTTGATCATTAGACAGTAAGTGCCTTGAATGTATAAAAAGGATCAATGAAGATTGGTTAAAAATAAATGGTTTTCAGAAGTAAGAGATTTTTGAAAAACAAGTGGTTGCTACGGAAAGCAGTGCTGTTATTAGATAATACTCATTCTTATCCAAATTAAATCATATTGAAAACAGATTATACCAATATTCTTAGCTCTTATGTTACTTGATAATGATTATTTCTTTAATGAACTGATATCACCACACTGTTCTTCATAAAACCCTGTACAACAAATTAGACGACTTGATTAAATGCGAGAAAAGGATAATACAAGGATTAACTCAACCATGATACAAAATAAAGTCAGTAACTTTGTTAACCATTACAGATGAAAAAGCGTGAAACAAGTATATAAATATATGAGCGAATGATAAATATCTATGTTTTTTTTCAGTCGTTGTCACAACACGGCATTGACTTATGTTGTCGTTGTTCGTTATTCATAAAAAAAAATTAAAAATTCTAATAAGATTAACAAAATCACAGATTTGCTTAAAATAATTAATCATGTAAAAACAAAAGACATGTATTTGTAATTATATTTTGAAAACGAATTAAAAAATCGGATTACCTTTGTTATATTTATTATTGCGGCCCCTTTAGCCTTATCGTTATCCCGGATAAACGGAAGTACATTGTATTTTATATGGTATGAGCAACCCCTAGGTCAGATCTAACTTTTATTGGTTTTATTCCATCTCAAGCTCCACGTATGCAAAACTTTATTGATTTCATAAGCTTTCTCCGTAATAACCATAGTTTCTTAAGCGATAATCATTTACGATACTTCATTCTTTAAGGAGATTTTATCAAAGAATACCTGCAGAAATATGAATGGCTCTATGGCTGTTAGCAATTCACCTCCTGAAGGTTTAGGCTAAAGTTTCCCATATAGAATATGCACTGATGAAGCCAATGGAATAAATGGTTCACGGAAGGGATTTATCACAGTGGTTCATGAAAAAGCAAAATAATAAGAGATTCATCTATAAAACTGTACAAACACTCATTTAATTATTCAATAAAAAATAAAATAGAGAGTATTAACCTAAATCTCCTTTCTCAATCACCAAGTTTTAGAGTTATATTAAGGTGAAGTGGTTAACAGATCCGTCATGGCGGCGCGAAACCAACCGCATCGTCCGAAGGGGTCTATTTATCCCGAGAATTTCATGTCAAAATATTGGGGAATTTTTCATCATTGTCTTGACGATTGGATTATTTTAAGAATAAAAATAGTTGTTCATAACATGCTAGACAAGAACAAGATAAGGACAATTAAGGTTAATGATTATTTTTAATATTTATTCTTTAGACTTTTAATAGACAAATACAAAAAAAAATGTGACTTGTGGGGTTTATATCAAAAGAGTTATTCGAAAAAATTAAGAACTTGGGGGCCCAAATAGACCCCATAGCGCACGGCTAAGTTAAGCGTCGATATTAGACGTGATGGGGCGGGGCATAATCATGGTTTCGTAGATTCTACGGAGCTATGAGGAGCCAGGCCGCTATTCCAGGCCAATTCGGTTACGTGTGTGCTACAGGAAGAGCCCGTAGCACCCGATCAGACCGTAAATTAAATACGAGTTGCCCCGAGCATCGTCTGAATTTTATTGTTACAATCCGCAGGGTGACAGCTCGACTCCTGGGCTTATGGCTGCGACCTGGCCCGTATTCGAAGAGCCAAGATAACCTGGAGGACAACCGTCACAGTGTTGACATCAGGATTGAGACGGACGTGTCTCTGCTGAAGATCGCATAGTATCCTCCAGCTGGCAAAGACCCGCCTCAGTGTTAGAAGGCCACTTAAATAATAAGGGTTGTATTATTATGCATTTCTTATAGAAAGCATAATAGAACTTAATTGATAATTTAAAAAAATATGCAGTTAATTCATACACCAAATAAATATATGTATAAGAGTTTATCAGAGGTATTACTGCGACTGTGGCAATCAAAAATATATTTGTACGGAGAAGGTGTCCTTAACATTTGAATGACATAAAGGTGGTTTACAAACTTTAATTGGCTGCAAAACCACCAACCGAGAGGCCTTTGAAGTCCGACGACAAGTGAAACGTCATAATTGCCACCGATTCACGTTAAAACATCAGTACGATCGCGGCGAAGATAATCAAAACCAATCAACCGTATTGAGACATTTGTATCTTAATGACATTTAGCATCGCTTGGATTCCTCATTAACTGTCAATTTATTGGATAGTGTTTCAACACGAGATGCTTTGAGTGCAAAAAACCTTTTTTGCATCGAAGATTTATGAATTTTTCACGTTACGTTATTGTACATTAGCCATTTCTAGAGAAATGGCTAGGGTTCAATAACTTCTTCAGACCTGGATAAGCCCCAATTTTAAAAACGAAAATCTATCAAAAGTAATGCTTTGTGTTAAGTAGGATTGCAAGGGTATTGTTTATTTTGAACTCTTAGAACGCAATTGAAAGCTACAGTAAAATAATATTGTAAATAATTTATAAAATTAAACATCGCCCTTGAAAAATATAGACCAGAATTTGTAAATGGAAAAAGGGTTTCATCACAACTCGCAACCACATGTGACGATAATGATCCAACATACGCTTAATGAATAGAATTGGGATGTTATCAACCAACCACTATATTCTTCAAACCTTCAGTTTATACAGAACTCTGCATTTTTTTAAACGGTAAAAAAATTATGCAATAGCTTAGGTAAAATTTCCCCGTAATGCATTTTTGAGTCAAAGTCAAGGAAGTTTTACTTAAATCTAATATCTGAAAGCTAATAAATTATTTCTATTTCATATAAAAAACGTTTAAACTTTTGCCTAAACCTAAAATAATAAAAAAGTATAAAGTATATAGTGTTAAAGTAGATATTAGCAAAAAAAATTAACATAATTCTACTCTAGCAACTTATATGAATAATAATTACAATAATTTCGATAAAATTTGATAACAATCCGATTGTTTTTTTACACGGTTTTAAAAAGTATAAGAAAAAGAAAGCAACACAAAAAAAGCGTTAGATAAACAATATTTTTTTTAAATTCATTTTGAATTATGTTTAAAATTCTAAATCTTTCCTCTTTAATTATATTTAATTAATTTAATAACTGTCTATATCCATTATAGAGTGTGTTATATTTTTGACATTGTTCGCAACGTTTAATTATCGAATATCGATCACAAGAAACTAGGTCTTTGAAAACGTTTGCTGCATACATATAATAATATTTACGCAATTTTCTAAAACATCCTAAAAATAGTTTATTATAGAAAATCACATTTTTGTACATGTTTAATGAAAGATAACTTAATTCAATCATATGATTTTTGTATATAAAGATGTATTTGTTGATTTACCTAAGTTGTATTATTATAGTCCCTTTGATCGATAGCTATGAGGACAAGCACTAATGTTCCTTTTGACCGTTAGATTCGCATGTCTGAATAGCAAATAGTGTCATTTGTCATCAACGAAATATTCGTCCAATCTGGGTTACGAGAGTGTATTAAGAGATACAAGTTACGCCTCTTCGTATCATGACTTTATTTCTGCAACGCGAAGAAGACTTGATATATATATTTTTTTATAAATTACTACAATTTACAAAATCGGTATTACCCCCTTGCTTAATCCGAGCCACACACGTTACACATCGGCCGCAATTAGTTGGCGCCGATTAAAACATTCGGGCCTGCTCATTTCGCAGATTAATTTTGGCAGCTGGCAATTTGGGAGATTTGTGCGGAATTGGCCATAGCCGAAGGAAGTTTGCCGGTTCGCTTCGGCGCTTTCGCCCTTTTAAATCGGGCGGCCGCTTAGCCCGAGGTTAACCCTCCGCGTGCCGGTTAACCCTCGAATCTGGGCCTCTTTGAGATCGTTATTTAAGTAGGATCACCTTAATATGGCCGACTATTAATTAAGTCGAATACTGGTATGCCCTGTGGGCCACAAATTGTTGAATGTCACCCAGCCTCCCCCTGTCGAGTATTACATTTTACAGGCATTACGCCCCGAGTATCATCCATAATGTTTAATTTGATTTACACTTGTCTTAATATATAAATGAGTCTAGACCAGTGGTTCTCAAGTGCGGCCACGGTGGCCGCATGCGGCCACCAGAGAACTCGATTGGAAAGGTCTGGGATGGGTGATTGATACGAAGAGAAATGGAAAGCTATTTTTATTGAAAATCGAATGAATACCATTGCTTTTAGCAAAAGTTTATATAAATTTCGACGAATTATTCATTTTTTTTTAAATAAATATTGTTAAGCAAAGGCAAAGCTGAATAATTTTCGATTAACTTAGGTCTTATAATATGAAAATGTAATATTAAAATTAAAAAAAATATTGTAAAATATTAACACATGTAAAGATTTGATAAATAATATTTAAAATTTTTGAATTTTGACGTCTAATTGTCATAAATTATTTGTTGTTTTTTTTTGGACACTTGTCCTTGGCGTATCTCGACATTGAATGATTACTCTATTATTGACTGACGAAATAGTTTAATTTATATTAGGCGTATTTGGCGAACGTGGAAAAAAATAAAAAGAAAGAATGTAAACATTTTCGACCTTCAGATATTAACCCCCGTGACTTATTCCCATAGATGACAAAAACAAGGACAACGTACTGCCAACATTGAGGGGATAAAGACAGAATCACTTCTTTCTATTCTTAAATATATAATAAGATACTATGAGAGACGGCGTCTATGTGCCATTATTGTCTATTGAAAAGGGGTCAATTTGATATGCAAGAAGGTGTATTTGATTTGCAAAAGGGTGTATTTGACATAAAAAACCTGTATTATCCCAACTCTGACAGGTGTGTTTTTTAACAGGCAGCAATACATACAAACACATTCGTTTTTACAACTTTATTAGATTTATTATGTCATCTATCTGTCGCCAAACTATGGCAAAGGAAGTTGCTCTTTATTTGTTTTGTAGCAACCTTATTAAACCGTATGACCGTCCAATAAAGTGTATTTCATTGTAGAGTATATGTTCAACTCTAAAACCGACGAAAGACAAAACATACATTGTATGCCACTTTTAATCAAGTTTGATTGCTAACAAGGTCACTAAAAGCTCTCATAGAAAGCATAGATATGCAGTATTGTGATGGCGATTTTGGTTACATTTACAGTGGAACCTCGTTTAATAAGCACCTCGCACCGTTTTTTGTGGCTCGCATCCGGTACGATGTGCCAAGCTCGAGTGAAACAAACCGCAAGAAATCAGTCGGCGGTGTGTACTCAGTCAGCGGCGACACACCGCCATGTGTGCGAGTCATTTACGCGTCATATTGATTAGTTAAAAAATATCGACTAAATTATGAAGCATATTATGAATAACTATTTTTATTCATAGAATAATCCATTTAAAAAAAATCAAGATATTGATAAAGTATTCATCAATATCTTGAATTGTAATGCTTGGGGTCTCTGATAGACCCCCTTCAGATTGTTTTAGAGCCGCCGTGCTGGATCGGTTAAACGACGTGTGGGAAGTTCTTTGGGTTAATTGTTTTCTGAATCACTATTTTCAAGTACTTTTAATGTTGCCATTTTTTTAAGGTCTTCCTTGGTAGCCGTAGAAAAGTTCTCACCAGAAACCTGCAGTAACTACTTAATATTTTGCTCATCTAAATCTCCTATTCTTGTTTATGTTTAGATTAATTCGTTTAGGTTGACAATTTGGCCAACGATATGCTTGCTATGTAGTTTTGGATATATCCGACCCTAGCTTCTCCCATACTCCGTTCATTAATTTATCAGTTACTTTCTATTCTAACATAAGTTGTTGATATTTGCGAGGAATATAATTTACAGATAAAGAGGTTTTAAATTATCCAAGACTTCTTATTGAATTCCGCAATCATAGGGAAACTGTATTTTAAAATTCCTTTCATGATTCTTAGCTTTTTTTGGGCTTTGAGCATATCTCATTACAATAAAACAGAGTTAATCGGGAAAGCGCTAAACCAGGTCTTTCTATACCTGAGCCTGTACTTCATCTGATTATTATTTTGAAGTGCATGGAGCAACAAACTGCCCTTAATCACTTAACATGTATTAGAATTTCAAAGTTTATTTAATGTATATAAAAGGATCAGAGAGTTTCAGTAGAGATTGTAAGTGATTGCAAATAAAGATCAAATTATATTTTATAGTATAACGTAAATTATGTAATGGAGTAAGTGATTACAGTATTTTTTATACAGAAATCTCTGGTATCCCTCTTGCATAATTAAAATCAATTGTTTAATATAAAAATACATGCATTCGTTTATTGAATCATTGTTTAAAGTATTAATAAGTACGTCTTCGTCGAGTGTTGTCGCGTATCGGTATTGGACGTGGTCGCGATCGCGATTTAGGCACAATCATGATTTTGTAGATTCTACGGAACTATGAGGAGCCCAGGCCGCTTTAGGTACTGATTCGATGACGGATGGGCTACCGGAGGTGCCTGTAGCATCTGATCAGACGGTAAAGTAAATTCGACTCAGTCCTAGCCACATCCGATTATAATTGTTACAATCTGCGGGTTAACTGCTCGGATCTCGGGCTTATGGCTGGCGACCTGACCTGTATCTAGATAACCTGGAGAACAACCAGCGCAATCCTGGCCTCAGGGTTGAGTTGGACGCATCTCTGTTGGAGATCGCATAGTTCCCTCCAGGTGGCAAAGATCCGCCTCGGGTTAGAAAGCCATTTAAATAATAATAAAAAATCTTAGCAGTTTTGTAGTTTAGCATGAATATTTTTCACATATAAGTTTTTATTACAAAAGTTAACGTTACATCATAATAGACTCTAAAAATATATTGAAATAAAATAGCGAGATAAAAAAATATCATATAAAAGTTTACGAGAATTTTTATCGAGGCTCTACAAAACATAATATTAAATCTCATCGCACAAATACGAAAGGTTAAAGCAATTTCTTACATTTCAATATATGATAATCTTATGATTGATGGTATTGTAAAATTCATCCATTACAATGTACACAATAAATCCATTGGCAAATGCACACATACACACTGTTTCATAAAAATATTGAAATTAACCTTTAAACAGCCGACACAATCAATCATTGAAAGGGGAATCATAATCTCATAATGACGCTTAATTAAAATTTTACAATTAAATGCAGTGTTCGCACACGGCTTGCACAATCATCCAGCCTGGCATTTCTTTCACCATTTGCCAACACTCTATGACCCGCCGTAAATACATTTTTATGTACGGTCTTAACGTCTTATCTAATCATGTTTCTATGTTTTATAAATGGACACTATGTGAAACGAACTGATTACACGATATCTATAATTGCTATATGGTGTTGCATTTTTTTAAAACAAACTCGTAACGATGCTTCCTATCATCTTATCAACTATTGTAATGGCTGTGGCAAATTAGTAAAATCTGACATTTCCAAAGAAATATACGATAATGTATATATGGATTGCGAACACAATACTTTCAATTATAAAATCCACTGAATATAGTCAGTAATTCAGTGAAATAATAATCACGTGTTTTTTCTGTAATAAAATCCAAATTATAAATACCATAAAAATGTTTATTATAGTTGAGAATTTTAAATTGTGATAATACTCTTTACACATCTTAGTTACGACAATTATATAACTCTGAATATAAAAATATTACTAATTTTGCACATTCTCTTTTCGCAAAATTGACTATTTTGCACAGTAAATTGAGGTAATTTGAATATGTCTCATAACAATGAGTGGCATAGCACCCCTATCGGGATCAAATGACATCATCCCCTTCACCAAAAAGATCATCAGCGCCGCGGGCGGTCAACCCCTCTCTCTAGATGCAAAATGCTTCCCAGCTAAATATTTATTGTAGGCAATGCTTGTTTATTTTAGAAAAATGCCTAGTCGTACCTTCCTATTTAAGGAAGATCAGTAGTCCCTAGACCAGGGGTAAGCAACCCGCGGCACGCGGGACACATGCGGCCCGCCACACTTTTTTGTGCGGTCCTTCAAAAATTTTACATTTTGACTGAAAGCGGTCATTAATCGGGATAAAACGTACGGTTAGAAAGCTACGAGATGCTGTATCGTCTATATCTGCAAATATATGCCAAATGGCAAAGAAGCAATGGCAAAGTTGCCATTAGCCTAGCCGTGCCGATGGGGTCTATTTGGGACTCCTAGTTTTTTTTATATTTCTCGAATAATTCTTTTCAATATATTCGCTTTTTGTGGCCACGACCACGATGAATTTTCTCGCTCCCATCCGTAACGATATGCCACGTATGAGTGAAACGTATAATAGTGACACGTGCCACGAGAATTTAGCGGTCAGTCTAACGGTGGCGTGTCCTCAGTGTGCGGCGGAACATCGTCGGGTGCGCGTGTCATTTACGCGTCATATTGATTAGTTAAAAAATCCAAAATATCGACCAAATTATGAAGCGTATCATGAATAACTATTTTAATTCTTAGAATAATCCATTTTTTTTAAAAGTCAAGATATTTATAAAGAAATCATGAATATCTTGAGTTAAAATGCTTGGACTCTATTTCCCTTATAAATAGACTCCCTTTTGTTCGACGCTGTTAGTTTCGAGCTCTTGTGACGGATCGATTAAAGAGTCAGTAAAATATTATGTTAAAAAAAATATATATATATAAACATTATTGTTTGAGAAGAACGTAAAATATGCCTTAAAACCCCTTATTTAAATCGAGCTGCACAGTATTTATTCCAATTGGCCAAAAGCTAACAAACGAAAATAGCAGATCTTTTGCAAAAAATAGAGCATAGAATTCAAGATGCTGTCGAAAAAATCTCCGCGAATATTTTAATATACAGGAAACCCTCCTATAACACAGTATCCAACAACATAGTTCCGCTGTAACACAAAAACATCAAGAACTTCTCAATATCTTGACTTAAAATGCTTGGATTTTATAATTTATAATGTAAAATAGACCCCCTTCGGACAACGCGTGACGGATCGGTTAAATATGTTTTTTTCACATATCTTTCGCCGTTTTTTATTAGTATAGTATTTTAATTAATCAGTGTTTTATTTCTGTATTTTTAAGGTTACTAGGTTTATTTTGTTAATAAAGAGATAATTTGAGTTCATCACTCAGTGTTAAATTTGTAGTTGGCCCATTGTAGAAAAAGGTTGCTCACCCCTGCCCTAGACATAAACATTCTGAACACTTATTAATTAAACATTTATTTCTAGTGGAAACTTAGCTTGTGATTTAAGGTTGAAGTTAATGTTAGATTATCGAGCAGAAAATCCCAAAACATTGAAAAGGCAAGATAAAAAATTGTTTCCAGTCATTGGAAATTAAATAAAAATTGTTAATATTTAGAGCTTGGGTCACTTTTCATTGATTTCCTGCAGCTAAGCAAAATGCAGCATTTAGATGTCCTGCAGCTCCAGGACATCTAAAATCTCTGCGGGATTTAAACCCGGAAATCAATGTAGTGTTTCCTCTCAATACTACATGCCACCATTGAAGTTTGTTTAAATATATTTGCAATATTGTATGTATGAGGTTGGGGAATAAATTTATATTCAAAAAATATTTTTTATAAAACCAAAATATTTTTATTACATTCCTTGCATTCCTCCCCAACATTGGCAACCATTTTTAGGAATCAATTATTTGCGAAAGTCGAGAGCTGCTTGTATTCACATAAAAAAATATGTAACAAATTTTATAAAAATATTAATATTTGGTCATCCCATTAGTAATGACAGGACTTGTTAAAATATCCTTTAACATGTTTAAACAAGTGATTTTCACGGTTATATAAATACCACCGAGCGAAGACAGCTTAATTCAGATAAATAATGGTTTGCAAACAGGCGGGGTACTAATAGATGCTTTAATAGCCCCTCATGAAAATTGTGGTCACAGAAGAGCATATCAGATACGTAATACTTTACGACTATAAAAAATATAGCATTGCATAAAATGCTGTATTTTGCAAGAATCACAAGCGAGATAGAGAAATTTGTTTGAAAATATTTTATAATTCATCGTGTTCTCCTAGAATTGCTCTGTCGGGATATTATTTAATTTGTAAATCCGTTGTGCTATCTCCCTGTCTGGTTTTTGCTCCGATGAGGTTCCTCGATTCCTCTAGTGGGCATATATCACGGAATGCACGCGAGAGACCCGGTTGCTGGTTCAGTGAACGTATTCAGCTGATGAAATTCGGCTACCACGTGGAGCACCAACAACGGGGGCAGATTAGATCTGATTACAGGTGAACTGTTACATCCCCGGCACAATGGAGCGAGGATTACGAGACGGCAGTATGGAGAACGGAAGAAAGTACGTTGCACGCTCCACGGAGCTCCGCCATTGTTCAATTACACGGCTGTCGCAAACGCTCGACGCCTTATCGCCGGCCAGCCACCCGAGATAACACGAGCCTCAACATCTCCATCACCGACTGAATTAATTATCAATTTTATTATATTCAAAATAAAATAAAAAAAGAAGCTGATCCATCATTAATCATACACATAAGTCATTTGATACCTTTATATTCGTGAGATTTGATATTAATCTAAATAACTATTTTTATTAATTTCTCGTATTCGCCACTTCCATTACTCTCAATAAGTTTTTAATAGGGATAGAGTGAACAAATTCTGAAAAAGAGCTTTAATAACCCACATCAAATATGTGGAAAAAGTATTGCCCAGACACAAACCAATGGAAAATAGATTAACACACACTGCGTGGTACCCCTAATGGTGACATTTATGGTGTACCACTCAGAATACACGAGAATTTTAAGAGGAATAATGTTATAAAAGTATTTAAATATAGTATGGAGGGCTAATAATAAATTTTAGTTAACTATGCAGTTTTCCCTGGAGTTGATTTGCAAGTGCTTATTTTTTTTACAGTCATTTAAATCATTTATTTGTAAAGATTCAATAAACTTTGATTTAGTTTTATTTGTATAAAATATCTAACACCAATCATAACTCTTATAATAATAATATAAACTTGGCCCACAAAAAAATGTTTTTCAATAATTCCTTGATTAAAAATTTAAAATACAGTAAACCCCCATATAACCCCCCCCCCCTATAATGTTTGCGGCAGTTTTTTCCTATAACATCAAACCCCCCTATAACGTACACATTTTAAAAAGCTAAATAGAATTTTCATAAAAATATTTTATAATTTTATAAAACGAACTAATAAAATGTCGTGTTGATCTTCCCTTCCCTGTCCGCAAGTTGCGGGAAGGTTACGTCAGCCAAAATACGAAAGGATATCGCACATCGCGCGATTCAAGTCATTTGCGCTGGTAAACAAATAAAAATGTAAAAAAAAAAGAAAAATTAAAATGTTTGATGTACTGATCTCCTTCAAATCAAAAAAATAAAATTACCCCCCTATAACGTGGTACGAATAAATATTATAAATAATCATTGTCCTTTATTGTCTGCAATTGTGAAAAAAATTATAACAACAATATTCGTTTCTGTTGCCACGGGCGCGATGTTTTTCTAGCTAGTAAACCGTGCCATTGACACGTGCGGCGAGAGCGGCAGTCGGTGGGGAGTATTCAGTCTGTGACGGGACATCACCGAGTGCGCTTTTCATTTACGTGTCGTTATTGATTATTTAAAAAACTCGAAATATCGACCAAATTATGAAGCATATCGTGAATAACTACTTTTATTCTTGAAATAATCCATTTAAAAAAATGCTTGGGGTCTATTTTACATAATAAATACACTTCGGACGACGCGGTTGTTGTCGAGCTGCCGCGAGTGATTGTTTATGAACGTTAGTGAACAAATCCAGGATATTTGGCGAAAAGCAGCACTCAAATTTGTTAAATAAAGTACTGTAAAATCATTGGCAAAAAGAAACCCTTTCCTAAAATTAGAATTACCTGATATTTATTTGAATGTGGCAATATTTCTAAAAATAATAGTCCCGCGCTTCTGCTTCAATCATTATTTCAGTTACAATACTAACAATAGTTGACACATATTAATTCTTGTATATATTGAGATGAGAACGGATTAATTGAATTATAGTTATTATTTTGAAAAAAATAACTGTTTAAATATTCATTCAATTCCATATTTGTCAAGCCATCGGATATGACTTAATGACAAATATAAGTGTATCTAATAATAATTTAATTATTTAAATAGTTCAAAAAACGCATGGGTAAATTGCCTGAAGCTATAAACATTGAAACAATTTATTTATATTCTTGAAATTGTCAATATAATTAAATAATTAATAATAAAATCGTTTAGCTATATAGTAGTCGAGTGTTGTCGCGTGTCGGTTTTAGACGTGGCGGCGATGGCGGTTGCGCACAATTATGTTTTCGTAGATTCTATGGATCTATAAGGAGCCAGGCCGCTATCCAGGCCCATGTGACGTTTGTGCTACACGAGGTGCCCGTAGCACCTGATCAGACCGTGAATTTAATACGAATTGGCCCTAGCCTCGTCTGATTATTATTGTTACAATCCGCACATCTCGACATCTATTGACATCTCGGCTCCCGGGCTTATGGCTGACGACCTGACCCGTATTCAAAGAGCCAAGATAACCTGGAGGACGACCATCGCAGTCCTGGCATCAGGGTTGAGACGGGCGTGTCTCTGCTGAAGATCGCGTAGTGTCCTCCGGGTGGCAAATACCCCCTTAGGGTTATAAAGTCACTTAAATAAATTGAGATATAGTGATTATAAATACAATATGAAAATATTTACCAATTGAGAAAATTCTCTTTATAAATAATTTGTTTGTGTATATGTAAAAATTCAATTAAAACATGGATAGAGTTATGTATGTTATATGGTCACGAAACAATTTCGGCACACGTAATAATCCTTAGAGTGTTTTTGATTGTTCAACATGAGCATGAAAGTTTGAACGGTGGCTTTAAAATAATTGATTTGTTCCTCAATCTCCCGTCCCACTTATTCGCCGCCCCCCATTCGGTTTGATTTCAAAGGCGCTTTTCTCATGAGAAAATTGCGAAAACAGCTGCGAATGCCTTAGAAAAGTTAATTAAAAATCTTTCACCAAATGACACAGGATCGACGCCTAGCCGAAGCGAGAGCGGAGACATATTTTAAATAAAATCGACGCCGCGTTTAGGCGTCGCGCTACATAAAAATGTATTGTGCTAAATTGCCGCCAATTTCTCGTGAATTTTTATTCTCCTCCGTAATTCCGAGCTCGGTTCAGATCCAGGGCTCGCCTCCGGGTCCGTCGGCATTCGGAACCCAGATTAAAATTTGGCCAGAAGCAAACAGAGCTCGTCACGGCTGTGTAACAATGGCTGTAAGGCTGCTGAAGCCGAAAACTTTTGTTTCGCCGAGATGCCAAAACAAACTTTACGCAGGAACAATTATTTACAAGGACAAAACGGGGTTAGAAAGCTTTCGTTGCCGCCGCGAATTTATTCACGCCAATTTATGCGATTCTATTTTTCTTACCAGAACACTAATTATTCTAAAAAAAATAATAGGCCATTTTGTTAAATTCAGAGAAATAATGTTTTAAAAATCTTATATTATTTGCAATATATCTAATATAAATATAAAAATATGTAATAATTTATATATTACAAAATACAATTCTGATCATTTCTCGCTGATATAATATTCCGGGGAAAAAATAGACAATCAGCACCCGGTTGGATTCAGGTAAAAACCTTCCAGCGAGGTCATAAGTCACATATTTCCCTATGGTATACGTTAGTACAAGGGTCCGGCAATATATTTGGCAATTCGCACACACCGTCGAGCAAGGGTAATCCACCAAAATAAAAATTTATGCCGGCTCGGCATAAATTTTGTCAAATAATAATTGATGGGAAAAATTTAAATTAGCCATTTAATTAAATATACAAAGAAAGTTAGAACAGTGCGGCGTTGAATACGATAAAAAATCAATAGAGGATGTTTGTATAATACCGGCTATTTTCTATTCGTGTTGAGATGTATCTGTTCGCCGTTATCATCGCATCACTATTAACCCAATAAACTCGTTTCTAAAATTGCATCTAAAAAAAATCTATAGAAGAACAACGTCCATAATTCACATAGATTAAATCGCAGTTATAAATATATTAATTATGTTATTATGGGGCTCTATTTTTTTTCGTGGCTCAACAATGAAACTTTCTCGTGTCAGCTAACAAAAAAAATAATATAATACCCGCGTAGAATAAGTTACATTGTATATAATCCGTCGACAATACAAATATCTATCCAATATAACTTAGTAGGAAATACATTTTGATACGGCGAAAACAAACAATACGATATTGTATTTCGTTTACTTAGGGGCGAGCACACTCGGCGTATGATCGAAGGGATCATGCTGTGCATATCATCCACAGGATGTTTCAAAAACAAATTCGCGCAAATATTTGCTTCGGCTTTCTGCTGCATGGAATACGTCACGCTTTGCTGAAAATGATAATTAATGAATTTATTATGAATGAAAGCATAAGCGATGCAGTTTCAATTTTCAGCGATACTGTATACTAAGTACACAAAAGCTGAACGAACTGCATAATTAGTGCGCTTGTCAACTGGTACATATTTGCTGTGCAATGCAAACTGCACGAGTAGAGTAAATTAGCGCTGAACTAACTTGTTCGTAAGATCAACTGTTAGTACTAAAGGAGGGGGTGTGTATGCAAAATTAATCTTAGTATTAGGGGCAATAATATCAAAGGTGTTCTGTTTCATACTTCAACATATATTATATACGAACATAAAATACTAATATTTCGCAGATTTTTTTTAATTTACTTCATTAAAGCTAGTTTTTAAAATATTTCCTAAAAAAATTTATTCGATAACTGAAAATGAAACTGTAACGTAAATAAATATTAATCTATATTTATATATAAAACAACCCCAAACTCGATCTCCAATCAATGTAAAACATATTTTCAATGTTTTCCTAGCCCAAAATGGTTATGATTATTCCCAAAAAATATCAATAACACACATTTCATTATACAAATCAGAACTACTACAGTATTTTTCTGCTTATATTATCATAAAAATGAATTATATCTATATTAATATAAAAGATCAAATACTATAACAAAGCATCACGACGAAGAAGAATAAAAACTCTATATTTCTGAATATATAACTTTAAGATGCATCTTAATAAAAGTGATATTCTTTCATTATATGGTTGTACGCTCAATTATCTACACTAGTTTTAAATATCAGTGCTCAGACTAGACATACCTTATTAAAATCATATTTATTGATAAAAAAAATATATTATCTTAAAATGTTTAAGTAAGTCAAGTTTATATGTCATTCTATTTAATTTCAGACACGATTTAAGGGTTTTATCAATAAGATGATTTCTCAATTTACTTTGATAAGGTTGTGCTATGAATTAGACCTGATTTGTTTTCCTCAATTTTTCCATATTAGCATTAGGGCGTTTAAAATTTGAGCTCTATCATTTTTTGTTTTAAAACCAAGAAATTGCATTTTAAATATGTCAATGGTAATATTAAAAGAAGAAATATTTAATTCGGCTACGATAGCATTGAGGGATATTTTTTTAACAAGGGCTTATTTATTTATTATAATTTCTGAAACCTCAATAGACAGACTTGCCTCATATTTAAATTATTAAAATAGCTAACGTCAATTGCTGATTAACTTGCTTGGCGATTTTTCAGCGCACTTGGAAAATTAATCAAATCTCTCTTTTATAATCACGAGCAAAAAGATTATTTTATAAAATTAAATGACTTCTGATAACATCAAAAATATGGTTTTCTTTCCATAGTAGTTGACGATTAATCTGAATTAGAAGACATCTACCATGAATTCTACAATCTACAATTTTTGGATCCACTAATCCAGTCGTTTTCTTTTTTTAGTAGACAATTTTGAAGGTTTGCAGTCCTTGATTAACAGCAATGCTTGCAAAATTAACATTGGCACCCAATAATTAAGTACAGAACATTATTTTTTCTACCTTCTAAATGAAAATTAAATCATATTATTAACGGAAGAGTCACAATTTTCTGATCTTTCGCGAATATTTGTTTAAATTAAATTTATTAAAAAAATATGCATATATTCTTTATGTCATGATAACAAAAATATCAGCATCTAGAATTTATCTACTGTTTAAGAAAGGTATATGTATAAAATTGAATTCTGATCTTCAGCAATAGTCCTCTATAGGAATCTTATAGTTACATACTTAATATAATCGGGAGATATATAATACTTGTTGCTCGAAAGCTACCTTGAACGCAATTTCCTTTAATTTTTTATGTTCTTGATTATTTACTATAACCACTATGGATAGTCAAACTTTCTAGGTATACCCTAAAATTAGATGGAAAAAATTAATATCATCCTTTAATATTATACATGTACTTAAATTTATATTGTAATATTATACTGTAATGAAACTTTTGTATATAAAAACTACATATTGAAAAATATATGCTTGAATTAATTAATTAACATTTTGCTTCGATTTCTTTTTTGAATGAACATATTTAAAACTAATAATCTACCTTAAAAAATATGTTATATTGTATAATACATTTTTGATTCATACACGTAGTTAAAAGCTAAATAAGAAATAGAAATTTAGAGTATTACTGTGGAAATATGTCCTTGTGTAATCCATAAATTATTCATTTGAATATTTTTTACAATTGTGCTGCCATTAAATATATTTATATTAAAATAAAACGATGAACAGATATGAATTAATAATAGAAGTCGAATTAAAATTAATACAAATAATTAAGCTTATTTACAATTATTTTATATTTTATTAATATAAGTATTTCGTAATAACGTTGTCACTATAAACAAGACCATAAAATAATCGTGACGATTTCAAATACGCATTGATAACTTAATCATTAAAATCCTTTTTTTTATTAATATATCCTTGAACCACTTAATTTAATTATGCTGTCATGATTCAAATGCCCTCAATAATTTATGGACAAATTAAACATTAGTAATTATATAGGTTTAGGTATTTTTTATTATATACGCATATTAAAGGAATAATAATACGATTCATTATAAAACTCTCTTCACATTTAACACGTAGAAATTACTTGTAAAATATGCAAAAGCTTTTTTACAATATGCACTGAGTGAAGCTTCGGAGGTTAACATGAGTTTATAAAAGGAAATATTTTTTTAAAAAAAATCAGATAGTTTCAAAATTATTTCCAGAACCTCTGCGAACCTTATTTGTGTTTAATTAAATAAATGTACACACACACACCACGTATGAATATTAATATGAACCCAAACACCGACCTTTATATTAAAACAAAGCGACATTTCGGATTTGTTCATGAAGTTTAATTTTCTGGAAGTATCTCGCTTTACCATTATCACGCACTTTTGTTAATTTTCCAAGACACGAGCTTCGTGTAAATACACTCAGTACTTTTGTGCTGTTGAAAAGGCTTAGGAATAAATAGCAATCTCGGTTAATTATAACTTTATGACGAAAACGTATTAAAAAATACGCGTATCACAGATGATTCATAAATCAACATTTTTGTCGCTCGTTCAATATTCGCGCTATAAATTATTTTTTCTATATTATGACGTCACGCGAACAATGCATCGCCGATAAAAGCAGCGAGCTATATTACTCATTGCAATGTCGTCATTAAAATATCGCACATATGCCCGTCGTTAATCGCCACTCGATATATAACGAACGTCGTGTCGGTGCTAATGATATCTATAATTTTCATTGTGATTTGGGCAGAAGCGTGTTTCATCAATTCATCAAAGTCGATGAGGTAAGCAGATTTTTATTATACCTAAGTTTTATTTATTCGCGAATTATATTTAACATGTGTATTGAGACCGAAATTCCGATCTCCATCAGTGATGTACATATTCGATATGTACAATCATGATTTTTTATTAAAACGAATTCCAGATTTTCATATTTAATGAATTTGTGCTATTTTTTCAGATATGACTGAATAATAAAAATATTTTTTTAGTAAATCGTGATGATTATAATAAAATATATTTTATAAAGCTACTCTCGTTTTGTTTAGCTGTAATAATATTGTAATAATGTACGAATCATTATTTAGAAAATAGTTAATAAGCTTTTATGAGGTTTGAATTTCTCGATTGAGATGTCAATAATAGTAGAGTTATCTATAATATATTATTTACATATTAAATGCACGATTATTTTTATATTACGCATTAAAGGCAAGTTGAGTAAACGTTATTATATGTTGCTTCTTTATTTTTTGTATCATAAACTTAATTTAAGTGTAAAATATCATAAAATATATATTACGTTGGAGAGCAATCTTGCTTTGTCTCAAAAATAAAACTTTACAGAGTAGTAAAAAAACCATTTAAAATGTTATTAATTTTTAAATTTAAAGTAGTATAACCAAAGTTAACATCCTTTTACATAAATTAGCGTAAAAAAATCTAAAAATTTATATGTGGTATCCTATTTACCGTATTCTATGTTTTCAAAATATAGTGAGATTACATTCCAGCGTCGATGTGTTACTTTTTTTTCAAGGATTGAGTGTCATAAACTACAACATTGTAGATTTGACCAATTCTTACAGTAAAATATATCAGTTTTGATTCGGGTAATAAATATTTAAACCTAAATCAGGACCAACAATGTCTTATTTTTCATACATATTTAATTCGACATAGGAGTAAGTTTGATTATTTTATAATGCCACCAAGGATAAAAAAATATTTTTTTGATTTGGTTGCTTCACATAAAATGGATTTCTATTCGGTTCCCATAATTTAACATTCGCAACTGGTCCGGGTTGGGTGCTCAACAAGATGGAGAAAAACAAAATCAAGTAGATCGCCTAAATCCGAAAAGACAAGGCACACGAAGAAGATAAATTTAAAATATCGATAATTTATAATTTCAGCAGAATATTAGTAAGTGCCAATTGAATTAACATTAAAAATATATTTAAGCGCAAATGAGAAAGATCCCAATGAAAAAAATATAAATATTCTTGATTATTTGGTTCATATTTTGCGTCAAAGCTTTCTAGCGTTCATAAAAAAGAGATAAAGAGAAAAATTCAGAGATGGAAAATCGTTGTAAGTAATGAGGGTAGTTATATTTTAGAATAATATTTGTAAATAAATAATAAGAAAATGGCTAAAAATAAAAAAGATTCCTTTCCAAATAACACAAAGAAAATTGTTTCCCTAGTTTGCCAATCCAAGTTAGAAGAATTCTGTGATTAAACTTAAGTGAAATCCTTCCTCCAAAATCATTTAACGACCTTTAGAGGGCGATGTTATATCAAAATCGTGTTAAAATATGAATTGGGTTTATCTTATCTCAATTTTAAAAATGTAATACTTATGTGGTAAATATCAACAAGTGTTCACGTACCATTTCGCTATTCGAATAACGAACGTTCGAATATTAATTTGGTCACTTCATCCTGCGGCGAATATGGTTAGGAGCGAGGTGGTGGGTCGTTCCTCCGCCGTTGCGCCCCATCCACCCCCATCCCCGAGACGGGCAGTGCTTTAGAATTTGGTCCAATGTCCGACCCTGCAAATAAACATAATTCATAACAATGTTACGGCTACGACGTGATAAAATAATGTCGAGAAATTTAATTTGGGCATCTGGTGCGGCCCGTAATGACGACGAATGGGTCCGCCAAGTTTTGGACGGCGCCGTTTGCGCCGGCATTACTGTGTGTTTATATGAGGGTAGTTCCATAATGGAGTACATAATCCGGTTATGAAAATGTAAAATAAACGGATTAACATAAAATCTCCGGTTCGCGATAATACGTGGAGAGGGGATGCGATACAGCGAGAGGGAATCGACAAAGCCGTTCTCGCTCACACCAGCTAGGCTCCGGGACTCTGCCGTTCTATGGAGATCGCTTCCGTAGTCTTGAATATTGAATTTTCGGAAATAATATCAGAAATAATCGAAATGATTTAAATTGAAAAAAATATATGCTACTGGTAAGAAAATAATTTATTAAAAATAAAATTCATATTCCAAAATCATTAGACCTTACCGAAAATGAAACTTATTATCAAAATTATTGAGTCATCCCTTAATTTATTCTTTACAATACTACCAGTCAGGTTGATTAATAAAATCATATTGTACGGTAATGATGACTGGCGATCTCTCCAGCAGATCTATCTATGTAATTAAAACAAATTAATAAAAAAATCAGAGAATTTAACCCTTAAAGATGGTACATATACTCTTTTTTTAACGATCGATGGTGTTTGTAAATATTTTATTATTTATTTATTTAAATAGCATATTAACCCTGAGGCGAGTTTTTGCCACCTGGAGGCACCTCCATCGCAACCGTGTTGTCATGACTGCGACGGACGTTTTCCAGGTTATCTTGGCTCTTCGATTACGGGTCAGGTCGCCAGCCAAAGCCCGGGAAACGAGCTGTCGCGTGTGGATTGTAACAATAATAATCAGACGAGGTTAGGGCCAATTCGTATTTAATTCACGGTCTGATCTGGTGTTACGGGCACCTCCCCAGCACACACGTCACTGAATTGGCCTGGATAGCGGCCTGGCTCCTCATAGCTCCGAAGAGTCCGCGAAACCATGATTGTGCCCAACCGCCATCGCCCCCACGTCTGATTCCGACACGCGACAACACTCGACTCGATGAAAGGAAAACACTCGACTTCCTTGTTAATTTGGACTTAATAGTTTCTAGTAATTTAATTGACTAGACAACACTGTGTGCCAAAAAATATAACTAAACCGAATATGAAACGTATTTTGGTGATAGCGACGCTTTGTTTCTTCAATATCTTCATTAGGAATGATGGATCTTGTTATATTTTCAATCTGAATCTATGTATAATTTTTTTGCATCGATTTTTTCTTACACACATCACATTATCTAAAGGACTTTTCTTAAGAAAAAGTGTGAGCTTTGTATTAGAATATTATTAATATTAAATAATAGTTATTATCAAACTTCAGTCAGTATTCAAAAATATTTTTAGAAAAATTTCGGGAAAAAATAAATCCGCTATTAGAAAATTTAGAAAATCTAGATTGCTTAACATTTACTGTGCTTACATAATCTTTCATGCAATTTTAATTCTTCTTACTTGGATTTTATTAGATATTTATCCTCCAAATAGAATTTTAAATAGTTTGCTAGTTTGCTATAAATAGTTGTAGTTTTGATAATATTATTTTGGGCTCATGGTTAAGGAACTGGTAATTCGTTTTTCATTTATTTTTGGCAAAATGATTGTTTCTTTAAAAATAGCTGAGATGCATTGAAAAAGGATTAAGATCAATTTATTTAAATTTTAGAATTTTTGGAAGGGAATTGGAAAGGCCTTAATTCAAGTGATAAATTATTTTTCTCGGATAACCCTGGGAGGCATCTTCAAATTGTATTAGTCCTAAATATGGTAGACAAAAGGGGTTAATAGAGTATAATAATAAACGCATATACACACCCATGTACTGGTAACATGTGACACACTTGGCGTCATAAAATTTCGCGAATTTGGACAAAGCAGAAATTGATCCAAACAGTTAAAATCTCGATATATTAGCAATAAAAGAAACGAATTGTTTTAAAAAAAAAATATATACACACACAAATAAATAAAATTTAAAGCCAAATAAAAAATGCCACAAAAAATGTTGATGCCTGAAAAAAACTCGAGATATTCTCGTTAAAACAAAAAGCTATTTTGAAAGTTGGTATTTTTATCTATCAATAGAAGCCATGTAGCAAAAAAATGAAATTTATCATAAAAATATGACCATTTTTAATATTCTTGATTTTTCTAGTGTCATAAAGCATATTCATAAATTCATAGATTTTGCCAGAATGTTAATCTATCCGAGTATTACTGACTTAGTCAGTCGCAATTGACTTAGATTTTAATGTGATATGAAACATATTGAATAGACAAAAATACTATAAATATGCTTTCTTTATCATAGTTTAAACATAGACCGACTTTAAACATCGCAATTTATTTTAATTAGTATGTATGTGTTATGTACATCTACGAATTTGCACGCATTGAAATGTCAACGAGTCATATTGCTACTTCATAAAGTATTATTTATAAATGTACAAATGTCATGTCTGAATATGGCATTTAATAATAAAAAAAAACTATATTAAGTTAGATTAAATCATGCAAAATCATAAGACACAGTTTTATTAGCATATTATATTTAGTTAAAACTAATTTTGATCTTTAAAAAAAATATATAAACACACAAAGTAACACCTAATAAAACACTGTGCTAAATTCACCACATTATCTAAAGGCCTTTTTAATATCAGCGGCATATCGCACCTTTTCAAAATGGTGTCATGCTATTTATCGCCGATTTGAGCTATTTTTGCACACTCCCACGAACTAGCCCATATACCGTCCTCATCCCCCCGGCCACCTGCTCGTATTTATGCGGAAAGTAATAATGGCCAGAAATAAAATGTAAATCCCGAGCCTGGCTGCCGGAACAATCTGCCGAACATTTTACGGGGGCCCCTAAAAAAGTTGCCGATAATGGCGGGTGTCGTGTTGGTCGTAAAGCGGCCCTGCACACGCGGAGACACAACGAGCGGCACGCGTGCCATCGCTACATTGTACAAATGAGTGCCGGCGAGGAGGATTAATCGCCACCTGGAGGAAACTTGGTAATAGCCCTCTTTACGACCGAGCTTCTTCAATTTTACACGCGCCCTTGTCTGTCGCAATAAACGTGCAGAATTGTTTGGCGCCAAGGAATGAGCGGCAACAAATCTTGCAAACAAGTCGAACAATATTTCATGCGCGTGCGCAATAAATCGCGTTTAGTAATACTAGAACTTGTTCTAAGCTGATGAAAATTGGATGCTATAAATATGATATGACATAGTATTCGTCAAGGAGTGCGAAACCAAACACTGACCGTCATCTTCTTTAAGAACTCTATCATGCATAGAATAAATGAATTATTGAAGATTAATTCATATTATTTTTTTAAATGCCTAAATAGTTGGATGCAAAATTTGTGTAAAGTGCTTTACATCTTTGACTATTTTTCACATATAACCTCTATATTTTTCTGCATCGTAGCGATAGTTGTTTTGAAATGATGTATGAAAACAGGTTGCATAAGTGACCATCTGAAAATTAAATATATAAAGCTCAACGGATATTTTGCCATCATTTATATAAACGTTTCAACAACTTTTTAAAGAGCAAGGTCTTTAATAACACATGTAGATTGCATAGTAAGATTTTATCAATGATATGCAATATTTATGCGATATCATTATCATATGTATAAAAAATATTTTAAACTTGAAAGTAGGAAGTTTAAAGGCAGAATATCCTTAAATTCATCTACGTTTCAAAAAATTAAGTGTGAAGCGGAATATTCTTATTTTAAAATAAATAAAGCGAAGAAACTTGGGTATTGAAGTTAGTCGCAAGTTGCAGGCGCGATGAAAAATAACGTTTTCCCGAAGAGCGGGATACGAACTGCGAACGTTGCTGAAACGTCTGTGCTATTAGCGCCATATCTGAACGTTGAGATCCCAGAGCGGAAATTAAATTTGTAAATAATAATAAAACGAATATCCACGGGGATTGGACTGAATTTAAAGAAGTCGATACCTGCTGTAATAATAATAGAAATATATACGTATATACAATGCTTGAGATATTAATGGAATAAACTGATACTTGCTTGCCTCGTCGTGCATAGTTTTTAATGCACTTATCTACCGTACTAACTACCATGAACGGTCTGGAGATTAAGAGGAAATTGCTTTCTCTTCGAAAGCTTCAGTAAACTTTGAAAATGCCCCATAATTTTGAAGTGAGGTCAAAATATATAAGTGTATGAGATCGAATTATGCGAAAATTCAATAAAAATAACATAGTGATTTTTCAAAATTTGATTATTATTGCACATATATTAAAATATAAAATCGTGATAAACATATTTTTTTCAACAAAGCTTTTATTATAATATTGAGTCAATCATTACAAATGTCATAACATTCACGTTATATGAACATATTTGAATTTCCATAATGGTATATTCGCAATTTGTAAATATTAGGCGTTATGCAAATTGTGTAAGAAGTCTATTTCATCTGCGGCAGACGTGAGATTAATTGTCGCCATTGTGTCGTGTCGAAACATATTTCAAAAAAAAATTAAATGTCAAGAGTCACATGAATCTCTTGCATTTTAATAATGTCAGGGACGTTGGGTGCATTTCCATTTATGCACGTTTCATTATGAATCATCGTATAAAGCAGCAATTAATGTGTATGTACATAATTCCTTCGAGGTGATTCTGCAATTTGTCAGTCGTGATTGATTTAAATTAATTATTGAGATTTGATACAGAAATGTCAGAACCGTCAATCTCTATACGTTATTGCAATCATTTATATGCAGTTCATTTAATTGATGAATATGATTTAATACTATATTACTATATTTTTTTTAATAAATAATAATTAAAAAATATTTATTACGAAACTGATTGTTAGATATTAATTTATTTTTAAAATTGTTTAAAAATTCCAATTTTTTCAGTTATTTAGAAATTCAATACTCATGCATATCCCGCTCGAAAGCTATGTGTATAATTAAAATGTTAGAACTAGATATCTGTAATGAAAAGACTGAAATTAATAATGTTATGATATAAAATATTGTGTTGAAAAATCGATTTATGGAAAATGAAAATTTTATGCATCCATAAACATATTAACGTATCACGTAGATCCAATTTTAAAATCTGAAGCTGGAATTTTATGCCTGAAAACCCTTGATGTAAAATTAAGGTCACACGTTTAAAATAGGTCAGAGTAAATGGCATTAGACACTGGATGATTAGCAACGTTTGACCTCTCAGATAAATTAAAAAATAATTAAATGTATCTGGAAAAATATCTTCCCTTTAAAGTATGAAAAGAACATTAATTAAATTAAAATTTAATAAAATTATATTATTGTTATATCAAGATCAAGCACTTTCGCGAATGTTTTCCAATAAAATGTATAACATATAGTGTTTTTGGATTAGTTTGGATCGTTAGTTTACAAAATAGAATTTAGCTTTCCAATTCTATTTCAAATTAGAACTATAGACGAAAATTATTTAGTATCAAAAATATTTAATGAATTCTTCTTGAAGCCATGCCTTTATTTGATACGTACATTTTTATTGATTCGATTTTCGTTCGGGTTTGTTAAATGTTTCTATTTGTATTAAAAATATTTTTTATTTTATTTTATTCCTTCTTCTGTAGTTAACATACCATATTAATTAATGACATACTAATAATAATTAAAACAAGATTATCATTATATTAAAACTATAAGTATAGAGTTGAGTGTTGTCGTGTATCGGTATTGGACGTGGCGTCGTTGGCGGTTGGTTTCGTAGATTCTTTGGAGCTTTGAGAAGCCAGGCCGCTATCCAGGCCCATGTGACGTTTGTGCATGTAGTTAAATCATATAAAGGTTTATTCTATTTCATTATGTTAAAAGAATAAGTTGATTTTATTATAAACCATTTTTTACCGTAGTAAGAAATGTTTTTTTAAATAATTATAAAAATTCTGAACACAAATATAGTATTCTGAAAAATCCTAAGTGACGCTGACCTACAGAAGGATATAGTGATAACTGATAAAGTGTGTAAAAATAGACAACAAAATATCGCTGTAATCAAAACCATAATTTTCAAAATTTAAAAATATGTATAAGCCATTTTTAACTGCGTCTGGGTAGAGATAGTTGTCTTAACATCTTTAGGAGCAATTAATATGATTCTTTAATGAATTATGAAAAAAAAGCTTCAAAGCTAATCATAAATAATGATCGTATTTCCTCACTAATGATCCTAGTCTACAAGAAGCTGTTTAATTCTAAGGAGATTTCTATGGTTAGATATCAACTATTGACACAAAAAACATAAAAATGTTTAACAGATTTCCTAACAATAAGAAATTCAACAACATAGGCAATTATAAACAAACAAAACGCTTCATTGGATTAAAATCTGAAATATTTATGTATAAATAATATTTTGTATAATTATCTATTTCATGATTTAATTTTTTTACACGACTTTTTTATAAAGTGAAGCGATTATTTATCATTATTATTATTTTTTGTATAAACTATTAATGCACTTTCCCTCATTTCTGAGAAAGTGACTATGTGCATGATTCCCTTTATGGAGGACCATGGACATTGGAGGTTGATTCCTATGCTCTGCCTGAGCTCTAAAATTATAAGCTATTTCTCAGCTTATATTTTTGACAATTCATTTTTTGTGAAATGTAGGTCATCAGCCTCCATCACCACTCTGTTGACCAGCGTCACTCTGAATTCTTCGGAGTGGTCACCCATCCGAGTACTATTTGCGCTCAGTAGCCATTAACTTGACAGTTCGACTGTAATTACCTTCAGGATATGACGGGTAATACGTTTACACCATTATCCATATCAAAATATTGGTTGTATATTACGTTGGTAGAACATATCTAGATTGTAAAAATATAGTATACATAAGTTTTATCTCAAATATAAAATACCTTCATGAAAATATATCTTGAATTCATGATAGCATTAAAGTTTCCTGTAAAACGAATTTATCGATTAAAAAATCTGTAAATTTTACGCATTTATTATATATTCTATTATATTTACAGCATTTTTTAACAAAGTAATTCGGTAGTTATAGGTAGATCGACGGATATTTACAAAGATAATTAATATTAAATAATATAGTGTAACTTTTAGACTATAATTTCAGAAATACGAGGTGAAAATTGGTTTAAATTTGTAAAATTTTCAAATAACCAACCCCAGCAAATGGTTCGTGCTCCATTGGCGCAACGAAACCAACAAAGGCGTCCAAATTAACAAATAATATTTTCGCAACCGCATTAATATTATACAAATTAATTAGCGAACGTGTGCACTAGAACAACAAGGTCGGAAGCGGAATAATCGCGAAAACTCCCTGCCCCCACCCACCCATCGGATCGTTTGAATTAATCGCGCCGGTCTCCGCGGCAAATTAATTAAAATAGTCGGACGGATTATGTACAAATGAGCGCAATCTATGGTTGCCAAATCGTTTGTTTGTTATTAAACGATCCCCTCCGAAACAACCAAACAAACAATTGCACACCGGGTATTCCCTCAAAATAATTTTAATTGTGGCCCGTTGCCGGCCGTGAGCGCGTATGCGTGTTTAATTAAATGCACCAATTGTGCCGCGGCCGTGCACGACACATTAGTGTGATTGTGTGGGCCGTGATTTCGTTCCGCTGCTGTGTGATTATCAAATGTTATTACATTTCGAATTAATCGTCGGTGTATATTCATTTGTAAATGGTTGCTGGATATAAAGTCGTCTTTTGCAGAGTTAATGGGACAGGAAGTGCATTCGTGTGCATGCATGGAAGCAATGAAGTTTGCATCGATATTTTTATCACGTTAGACTATTTTTTATCAATCGCTTTGTTATAAAATGAGGCCATCAACCACTCTGACGGACATAGTCTCGTTAGTAAGTATTTTCAATACCTGCATTTTACCTGCGGAGTAGAGGAGCTGTTTTATCTTGCCATGGATAATTCGATACCAAAATCAATAAAAGCATGCACGATACATTGCAATAAAAAGCTAATTTAAATGTAATATTTTATATTATTGTAAAGTTTGTCTTAATAAAAAATAATTAGATATTTTTTTAAATCTTAAATAATAGTATTCTTGAGTAAAATTCATTGCATTCCTCGGGCACAATTATCAAAGATAAAGTTGAAGTCGTTCGAAAGGCTAAACGCCGATCTTCTTTTCTCGAGGGTTACATACCCCAGGCAGCCCTGCACCCATGCGCTAGGGTATAAACTTGGGTAGAATCCAAACTCCCTCATGTAGAGATACCTAAGAATTTTCTTCTGTATCTTCTCTATTCTGAGGGAATTTAAGCCGTCATAAGGCGCCCATATAATGGAACCTGTTTCGAGCAAGCTCCGAACCAATGCATCGTATAGCACTCGTATGACTAAGGTGCTACATATGTGATGAGAATTTTTCAAGACGAAGCCCAACATTCTTGATGATCTCATACACACGTCCGATACATGTAAACTAAATGTTAACGTAGAATCAAATAAAATACCCAGATCTTTAACAGACGATTGTTAAGGAAGAGTTACGTTCCCAAGTTTGTAATTAAAGAAGTTGGGCTCCTTTGATCTAGAAAATGTCATTGTTTGACATTTTCCAATACTTAATGGAAGACGATTTAATATTGACCAAAGAATAAATGCGCAGTTAGTCAAATTGCGCAAAGAATAAATGTCTAGCTGCAACGAAAGGGCATCTTCCACTGAAGTAATAGGTAGAAATATTTTTAAATCGTCTGCGAAAGGTGAAAATTTACAATGAAGGACCCGATGAATATCATTTATAAATAAAATAAATAATAAAGGTCCTAAATTTGATCCCCGTGGAGTACCGGAAGATGTATTGTAAGCATATGACGTTTGGGAGATGGGATATGGATGGTTTCACGACGTTTGAATTCCTCATCAATTGTCAGCTGCTAATTTATTGACCGATCTCATACACACGTCCGATAGATTTTAACTACATTTTAACTTAGAATCAAAGAAAATACCCAGATCTTTAACAGACGATTGCTTAGGAAGAGTTACGTTCCCAAGACTGTAATTAAAGATGATGGGGTGTTTTGATCTAAAACCGAACAGAAAATCATTATTTTTTAGTACAAAAAGAGTAACCGAACCGAATAAAAAAAATAGCTTTATTGCTGTGCGGTAGATGTTCACAAAACTTCCGTGGTTTAAAGTTTATTCTACGAATAGAAATACATAGTTTAAATATATCATAATTATTTGACCCCAAGTTTTTGATTTTTCTCAAATTGAATATAAATCATATAGAATTTCTATTCACAAACTATTACAAAGTTACAAACTTTTTGTATTTTTTATAAAAAACTATATTCGCTTCTGTTGCCACGGCGCGATGTTTGTTTTCGCTCACATACGGTACGATGTGTCAGTGCGAGTAAACATACTAGTAAGAAGTGCCGCGAAACATCGATTGGTTAGTAAAAAAATCCAAAATATGGACCAAATTAAGTATATACCTAATAACTATTTTTATTCTTAGAATACTCCATTTAAAAAAAAATGTCATTGATGAAGAATTCATCAATATGGGGTCTTTTTTTGAGTCGTGAAGCGATTACATATAAAATTTTCTTATAAGATATTAATCCACTCGTGACCATGTGCATGATTCCCCTTATGGAGTACCATGGACATGGTTTTCATGGGAATATATAGTGCAGCGGTTTCCCGTTGCCTTCTGCACCGCAGTGATTTTTTATACTGAAGAGCGCTGCTGCCCGCTTTCCAGCTTATATTTTTGACAATTATTTTTTTGTGAAATGAAAGTCGTCAGCCTTCATCCCACCCCTCTGTTGACCAGCGCCACTCAGAAGTATTCAGAATGGTCACCTTAAAAAAATAGCTGACGAAAGTATTAAATACGTCTAAAAAAACGAATGTTTGCGTTCATGCACAAACGTCACATGGGCCTGGATAGCGGCCTGGCTTCTCAAAGCTCCAAAGAATCTACGAAACCAACCGCCAACGACGCCACGTCCAATACCGATACACGAAAAAAACTGCTTTTGTTGCACCGATTGAACCGCCCCCAAGCCGGTATATGCGGTGTGGTTGGATGGCAAGGGATGGAACTGTGTCGGACCGGTCTGACACAGCTTCATCCTGGGTACAAAAGACATGTAGTTTATATCATACCCCTTCGTCTTTCAGCTTATGCAATTAAAAGACCGCATTTTTATGGGACGACCCATTATTACAAATGCTTATTTCATCATTTACATTTCGCTAAACTTTGCAAATCCAAGAACTTAAAATCTATTCCGGATCTTGAATAATGTCACAGTATTTCTGGTGGATGTTTACGTTTAGACTAGACGCACGTTCGCAAATATTTTCGCTACCAAATTAAGCTGTTCCCAGTAACGTATTAGTCCTGAAACGCTGAACATTCCGCCGCGTCAATGTTGCCAGCGAAATGAATTGCTGAACGTAACGCGTACATTCCGGCGACAATTCGTCACTATTCGCACATTCTATTATACTATTTTTTCACACAGCGCACGAGAATCGTATCACATTTCATAATTGAAACTATTTATTTGCAAACTGTCACATATGTAAATTAAAATTCAGCGTGTTTTCTTATTAAATTCTCATTCGCGCGCGTGTGTGGTAACATCACGAAATATTTTAATTCGTCATTGTTCAAAGTTTGTCAAATCTTGGGAATCGAGGCGATACAATAGATTCTCATGGGGGTTTTCTCATTGAAAAAATTGAAAGTGCCTCAATAATATTTTATAACAACAAATTTCAACTTTCGTTTCCACATTGTTTCCGTCTATATTATGACGATTTCCGTCCCATGTTTTTGCCACTTTCCATATAATAAACGATGTATCGGCTTTAATATGTGTGATAAAAAAAAATGACGAGTAACATTGTATGGCCGTTGAAAAATACACATTCGATTATCCAAAACCATTAGGAACGTATGAGGAAGTGTAAAAAGTGGATGTGAAAATATGACTAGATCATCTCTGCGGGCGATTGATTCATTAATTTTGAGCAATTTCATTCGACGGGGATTTTATTTTAAATGGACGCCAATTTTAATTAACAGCGAAACAAATTTCAATTAGAGTTATGAAATAAATTCAATTTTCAAGAATTCGGTTCATCAACATTAATTAATCAATCAAATTTTATAATTAAAAATAAACTTTTTCCGTTAATTATAAAAATCACAATTTAACTTTTACTCGAAAATTCGACAACACAACACATATATTTCAAATTTATTGTAATATGTTTTATATAAAATGGAATAACATATTCATTTTTATTTTTTCATAAACAGAAAACACACTTCTTGGAAATAATTTTTATTTAGTTTTGAAGATGGTGTTGTGGCTTTTGGGCCACCTGTATTTCATTTAATTAAAATGTTATTTTATATCACCATTTTTAATCGAATGGTATCATAAAACCATAGAAATTTATATGTATAAATTTAATAAGGAATAACCCAATGAAAAAATGTGAAAAAACCCAGAAAATAGTAATTAAATTATTTTATCAAATCATCGATAATAAATTTGAAAAAAAATCGTGTAAGATTATAAACATGATTTATTAATTAGAAACATGACAGAAATGGCGTTATGCTAACTAGGTGTACCAATTACTCATTATTATTATCACTTTCCATTACTAAAAATTACTATTTTCTTATCATTGCTGCTAATGAAACAGAACATCACGATTTTTATCAAATAATAAATATTTTAGTGAAAATTTGTTTTCAGATATGTCAATACACATTATATCAATGTGTTATAAATTATAGTTATAACGTATGTGTTTGATACATTTATAAAAATCGAATCCTATAATTAAAGTATTGATAAAAGACACTACAAAAGATTAGGGTATACGTTTAACATGTTTAATTAACAATAACAACATAGGATGATCGATGATCAGAGAAACGTTGGATTTTTTCAGATAAATCAAAATTTAATTGGTTTAGTGCTAGAAGGATAGATCCAAGTTGTTTAACCTGAACTATAAAACAATACTAATCAATAATAATAAAATGGAACATGTCTGTATGGCTGTTATTATTATTGCTTTGAAACATTGTTTATACAATACTTGTTATTGATACGTATTAAAAAAAATACAAATACTGAGAATACATCTGAGAGAATTTCAGGTTTTTATGTGAGTGAAATCAATTTACCACAAACGTATGCTAGGAGAAAAAGGTTGAGTATTACAAGTTATAAGAATACTATATTTTATACTATTATTTTATTTTATTGTTAATAGGTAATTTCGTCAGCTATTTTTTTAAGGTGACCATTCTGAAATGGCTTTCAGTGCGATATGGGCTTTGCTCTCCAGCAAGACTCGAAAACCAGCCTCGACAACTCATTGGCATACGCAATAATGTGACAGTCCATTGGTAAACTAATTTTTAGTAGGTCGTCACAGAGGACATTCCACAACAAGGGTCCCAACACAGACCCTTGCGGGCACCCAATTGAAGTTGGTCGACGAATGACCGAGCAACCGGCTTGAAAAAGTACGCTACGGTTACAAAAGTAGCTTTGTATAAGGCTGTACAAGCTATGGGATACCCGAACCCCTTAGTTTGGCGAGTATCATTACCACCAGGCGTTATCAAAAGTTCTTTGAAAATCTACAAAGACAGCTATTGTAGTATTTGCATTTGGATGCATTTGCCGGAACTCGCGAATGGCATTTTCTGTAGAACGTCCCGGCATAAATCCAAATTGTCGGTCGGAGAGTGGTTCATTTTTAGTAAAGAACTCAGAAAGTTTAGATACGATGATTCTCTCCAGCACTTTTCCAAATGCCGGCAAGAGAGTGGGCCTATAGGGTTTGGGGTCTGAGAGGGGTTTGTCACATGTATGAACTTATTCTCATTCTAAGTGTAAGTTTTGAAAAGTGCAGTATTATTATTTGTTAACATATTTGGTATATTTTGGCAAAAACGCATCTCAAAATACTGGAAATATTAAACTTGCATCGGATTATTCTAAGAACAAAAATAGTTAATCATGATATGTTTCAAT
This sequence comes from Philopotamus ludificatus, assembly GCA_022495035.1. Classification (NCBI taxonomy): domain Eukaryota; kingdom Metazoa; phylum Arthropoda; class Insecta; order Trichoptera; family Philopotamidae; genus Philopotamus; species Philopotamus ludificatus. The sequence continues at coordinate 8,603 of JAGXCT010033751.1, read as the reverse complement.
ATTTCATCGATATTTTGGATTTTTCTGTATCAATATGACTCGTAAATGACACGCACACCACAGCCAATGATGTGAGCAAGAAAAACATTCGTAAATATTGTTGTTTTAATTTATTTTCGCAATTGCCAACATTCTTTACACTTTTTTAGACAAATACAAAAAGTTTCTTCAAGAATACCCCTTTTCAGTAAAATATTTACCCTCAAGCGATTCTTCCAAATTTTCTAGTCAATAGACCTTGAAACAATAACAGATAGAAGTACGGACTTGGGGATAAGAACACGAAAAGTCAGCAATTTTCTTGACTATGTAAAAAATACATTTTTGGAAAATTATGTCCCGGAAGAAAATTTAGCCGTTGACGAGTCTACTGTTGCATTCAAGGGTAAAATAAGCTTAATAGCATTAAATCCTAAAAACCTACTAAATGGGGTCTTCGAATTTATGTTGTTAGACTCGCACACTAGCTATATTTCTACATGTGTGCCCTATTATGGATTAATAACAACACAAGGTCTTATCAGGACCAGATACAGCAGCATCCTATTGCTTTATGCGAAAAACTTTGTGAGGAAAAAAAAAGTGGTGGAAAAAGTTTTTTTGGAGCTTTGAAACTTCAATTAATCAAGTCAATAAGTCATAAACAATTGTTAATGGAATTCATTGGAAACTTTCGCGCTCCGACAAAATCCAAATTGGGACAATTGTCAACAACTTATCACGATCAACGGCTTGATGGAACTCCCCGTTTTAATTATAATAACCGAGGAAAGGATTGTATGGTATGTTCAAATCGAGAGATTCAAGGAGCAAGAAAACAAACGGCATTTTTTTGCAAGACTTATCCTGGAGATTGTTTTCAAAAATACCATACATTGAATGACTATAAAAATTAGCATAGTGCATATACCCAATAAAGACCTTACATAACGAACCGCTACTTTTTTTAATTTTTAACAACCCGATTTTTTTATTCTGTAGCACAAATATTATTATTTAACAAATTCACTCAAAATAGCTTGGAGTTGGTGGAAACTTATAAAAAAAACATTGAAGTGCAAAAGGTTAACAATGAAATCAAATTTATAGATTTAAAAATATAAATCTCTCGTAACAAAACTTAAGATTAATAATGAATGCGTTCATTTTAAACTATTAAATGACTTTAGTAGTGAAAATAAAGGTTTTCTACAATATGCTTATGAAGTCACATAAATAATAAAAGACTTCGATGACACATGTAAAAGGAAAATTTCGCAATTTTCGTAACCCCATATCATGTGAATGTCAAATCTGCATATACAAATTTTCAAATGGAGCCTATAAGCTCCATTTGAAAAATTACAACCTCTGAGACATATATACTTGTAGACTATCAAATACTTTGAATTGATGGCATTATTTTATGTATTTATTTGTCTAAGAATAATTGAATGGCATTACAGTATATTTTAAACTTGGCAATTAGACGAATAACTCGCATTTACTTTCTTAGATTAGTTTCGCGTTTGACAACATAGTCATAATAGTTTATTGATCCATATAAACTATAACACTGTATTTTTTAAATTGGGAATCGTTGAATGTTAGACTCATATTCACCCTTTGTCCAGTGTTATAAAGTATTCACAGAAATCCATGGAAAGTTACTCTATTAAGGTAATATCTGAACACTGCCGCGGTTAAAAATGCAATTATAACAGATTGTTTTTACCCTTGTTATAATAATACCATAAATAATATTTATTTTATTTCATTGAGGTAAATAATATTAATAACAGCTGATAAAGTATTATTTTCAACAGTTCCGAAATTTCTTTTATGATTTTGTCATTAGTGAATTTTCTAAATCATTTACTGAAGCCATCCTTTAATATTATTTCGGATAATCATCTAAATTGCCTTTAAATATTATGTTTAGACTCCAAGTCTTGTATTCAGTAAGTAATCTCTACATTATTCATTTTTTCATCATTTATTTTTAAATTCTTCAGATTTGATTATTTTTGCAACAATATGTTATATTTTTACAAGTAATTCTCAAGATATTCTAATAGTTTTACGATTTAGGAAAAAAATTATAATGGTTTTTAAATACAATTTCCTCATGTTATTTAAAAACTTTATGAATATGACAATTAGTAAATGAATGTGAGTGTATTGGGATAATTATTCTTACTTTCAAAATCAGTGAAACAACTTTTAAATATTTTAATCGCCTGTGGTATTTCTCAATGTTTAAAATAACATTTTTTTTAAATACACTCGGGCCTCGTATAACACGGTTATATGGTTCCACCAAAACGTCGTGTAATATAAATCCGTGTTATACAAGGTTTGAAGTTCATATAAAATTAGTGTTTGCGTTCCAAAATAAATCGAAGATAGCGTTTATATGAGTATGCCTATTTTCTTTTAATAAAACAAATACATATACATTTCATATATTATTGAAAAACTTTTAATAATATAATACCATTCATCATCACTAATACTTAGAATTCCTAAGGTGTTTTTTCGAGATCGGTTGTAAGTTTTCATCATCATCATCGGAGGAGTCTGGATTTCTTGTGGTTTTAGTCTTAAAAAAATCAGTAATACACGATTGTCTGCTTTTAGGCATTCTTTCTTTCATTATAGGATCTTTTTCAATATTTTTTTTTTCTAATTTGATAGCCAATTCCAAGCCGTTATTTATGATTTTTAATGTGAAACATGTAGCCACGTCGCTGCAGCTTCTTTCTGAGTAATTAATTGTGGTAGGCTCATTAAACATTTCGACTATTTTCTCTTCGTTAAACGAACGATCCTCCAATATTTCTTGGATGTCATGAATATCCATGTCATAAAAACCTTCTTCACCAATACCACGATAAATGTTTATTGTCCTTTCGTATTCATCTTCTATTCGTGGTAAAACATTTTCTTTAGAGACTACTTCTGGCCGCAGCTTTTTCCAGCAAGAATTTAAAGTTGATTGTTTTATTTCTTTAGCGGATGCAGAAACAATATCGACACAATTTCGAATAGTAAATTTTTTCCAAGCGTGTGGAAGTGTTAAGTTTTCATCTTGATCGATGTCTCTAGTATTTTCAACATTCGACGGAATGTAACAAGCTTTGAATGTTGAAATTACACCTCGGTCTAGGGCTGGATTATAGATGTAGTAAGTTTTGGTGGTAAAAAATAATATTTCTACATTAGTATGCCTTTAAATCATGACAAGTCCTGGTGCATTGTCCAATATCAATAATATTTAAAATCAATATTTTTCTTCCTCGTATAATCTCTCATCAGATACAAAACAATTGTAAAAGAATTCTAAAAGAATATTTGTGTCTGCTTCATTGGCTCACCAATGTTTTGCAGGTAGATCTGTTTTGCTATAACCTTCTTCAGTGCTCGGGGGTTTAAAGATTTATTAATAAATAACGGCTTCAATATGGAATCCCCAGAAGAATTAGAACATAATAGTGAAGATATTCTTTTTTTCGCTATTTTGAAACCCTTCGCATGTTTTTCGTTTTTTGATATGTATAGAATATTTAAAGTGCATACATAAAAACAATAAGCCAGAAAAATCTATGGATTACCAAGAAATATGCACTGCACTATTGAATGCCAGAGCACAACTGAAATGTTTCTAAACAAACAAAATTGACGTTTCGATGTTCAATTAAGATTTATTAAAAGTAAAATTCCATGGACGTACAAATCTAAATATACTATTTAATTTAATTTTTTTTCCTGAATCCGTGTTATATAAAGCGTGTTGTATAAAAAATATGCCACCATTTATTCAACCGTGTTATACAAAACCGTGTTATATAAAACCGTGTTATATGAGGCCCGGGTGTAATAGCAAAATAATATATCAAGGTACCTCTTCAATCTTTCTTTCATATTTTTATATGAACACAATTAACTATACATATGTGTGTTTGGGAATAATTTATTTAAAAAAAATCAGAAATGAATCACCCTTTATGTTAAAATTTATTCAACAACAGTAAATTTATACAACTGCCTGAACAATTAAATACTTTTGTTTCAAATGAGATGGGAAAAAAGATACTATAAGATTAATGTTGGGTTTTTTATTATTTTTCTCTAAAGCAACACATACACGTATAAAATAAAGCTGGAAAGTTTCAAAATAATGCTTAATTTTTACTATGCACAGGATGCTAAATTATTTCCAGAACAATTCATACGTGTTTCAGTGATATTACAAACCGTATCTGTTGTTGACTTGCTCTAATTAAATTTAGTCAAATGGAAGCCTAAAATTAAGTTTAGTTTGTTTTAATTACATTAATGGAAAAATTAATTACGTACATTATTATATGCTATTATTAAAAACTGTCGCAGATTTTATACATATATGTATTTAATTTAATGTGGCAATTATTGTATATCATTCATTTAATTATTATTTAATATCAGTTATTGCGGTCAAAACGTATGACTATATTTCACGTGATTATTTTGCAACAGAGAAAATATTATCGTATATGAGTTTGATAATAAAAACGCATTAAATTCTCATTTTTCTCCAAATTCTTTATTTATTAATTAATATAAATTTTGAAACGCCATTTTCGATGTGATTAGTATAAGTATGTAGATTCATTACCTATTCTGTATTTATCTCTAAAAAAATCGTTCTTCATGTTTTTGGGAATAGAAAGAAGTCGCAGGAGGCGAATAGAAAGGCATCATTACGGTGTTGTTTTGGTCCATGTGATTTTGTGTATTTATAATAAGTAATGCGAAAAAAAGACATTTATTTCTTATATTTAACCGGTTTATCAGTAAATGTCATTGAGTTAACATCTCATTGTTGGTATCGTTTTAAGGCTCACTTGGTATTTTTTTGTTTTGATATTTTTTATTTCTTTTGGGCCATAGTAAAAAAACACAACGGCCAGAGATGAAAGAGAAAATTGTGGAATTTTATGATATTGATAAAGAATTCAAATCTAATTAAGCTACCTAGACCATCTGCAAAAATTATAAAGACATCTTGAATCCTCGACATTGGACGACCTCGAAAGTGGATGAAAGGATAAACCAAAATTAAGGAGACCACTTTTCTCGAATAACTCTTGTAACACTTCATGCACGAATTATTTTTGCAAAATCGTTTTAAATATTAAAAACATAGAAATGTTTTTATATTTTTTTCAAAACTTTTCGGTCCATTTTTTGCACTCTTACGCCAAAAAATCGTATTGCATGTAAAGTCGTAAAATGCTTTGAAAATCTATTATCAGACTATAGCAAAGTAAGAATACAATTGGAATAAAATAAGTTAGAGAGGGATCCTTTCACAATAGACGAGAATATACAATAATAAAACTGTGATTTATTTAAGCGCGCATGACTTTACACGAATTTTTCAGAAATTCGAACGCTTCTACTTGACGCGTATACGCGTCAACGCGCATAAAGTGATTAATATAAATCCTACATGTCACAAACATTACGTATTTGTCTTAAAAGGTCTAAAAAATAAATATTATAAATAATCATATTTCCTTGTTTACCAATTTCTGTGGATGCGGACGCGTTTTTTTCGCTCGCATTCGGTATGATGTGCCGAGTGCGAGTGAAACGTATTAGTGACACGTGCTGCGAGGGCTGTCTGTGGCTATACATCGCCTAGTGTTGTCATTTACACGTCATATTGATTAATAAAAAAATACGAAATATCGACCAAATTATAAAGCATATTGTGAATAACTATTTTTATTCTTGAAATAATCTATTTTTAAAAAAAATCAAGATATCGATATGCTTTTTAAGAATATTCGATTTAAGATAAAAATATGCCAAATTATAGAAATGTGATTGAAGTTTATTTAGTTTTTTTTTAATATTAGTTTACTGTATTTTCTGTATATAAATCCAATTGAAATAATATTGTAGTATCAAATTAAATCGAGAATATCTTCAGAGTTTTTAATTGCCTATTAATGTTATATATATACCATATTAAAACGTATATCATTTATTTATTATTTTATTGCGATTTTTTTTTAAATATCTAAAAAATTCGCAATCAAGTCCATAGATTTTATATTTTTGAAAAAGCTTTGGGAATATATTTAATTAACCAAAACTTTAAATGATTTTTAGACTATTTTTAAACGTTCGTTCGGGTAAAAGTACTCTAGCCAATACAGAGAAAATACATGCATTAATAACGACAATAAAAATTCTGCCGCCTTGATGAACTGTTCGAGTAATTCCATTTGAATCACACTTGGACAAAAACAAGCGAGCGACATATTTGCGGATTATCAAATTCAATTGTGTTTATCTTTACGATTTTTAATTGCACATTATTAGTATGTGTTCTATAATAAAGACTATAAATACATATAGCAATTAGATTTATATGTTGTTTTTTAGTTAATATATAATGCTGGTAATTTAATGTACAAAATTATACACCAGAACATGGCATAATTGAAAAAAATTACATGGTTGTCATTTTGAAATATTACTTTAAAATATATTTTTAAAATTTATTATTTGATATCGAAGAATATATTTTTACCTATATGTTATCTAAATTTTATAAGTCTAGCTCAAATGAAAAAGAAGTTACAGATTTTTGACAGTTGAATCCATTCCACTGTGCGCCGTTACGGATGGGTTAAGTTGTGGGAACATTTACTTCGTTAAAAATTTACATATGTTGAACAAGTAGAAATCAGTGGTATTTTAATAAAAAAAAACTACCAGAATTTTACTAGTCTATTTTGACGCAAAAAAATGACATTTCTTTCCGCTATGCCAAACTCATATTTTTTTCTATATAAATTAAAGGTTCTACAATTAATGGAATAAAATAATTCAAATTATTTTAATGATTTACTACATAAATCCGAAAAATGAATACATTTTTGCCTAGCCTACTAAGTACGCATCACTACATGTGAAGACAACAGTAAAAAAATAATACAAATCAAAGGTTTTATATAAAAAAATTGTGCATAATAAAAAAAGCACAACTAATTAAAATACATAAAAAATAATACAAAATAATTAACAAATATGGCACGACCATAATAACAAACAATTTTTTGTACAATAATAATATCGATAATGTTTTTAATGAATATCAGTGCATGAATAATTTAAACGTCTATAATTTTGTAATTTAAATACAGCAGATCTAGATCAACTCATATACATATGTGAATAATTAAGATGTTAATTTGGCCTAAAATTCTATTAAAAAAATTGCACCATGCATCATTGAGTAATATATAATTTGAACATGAATATGAGCAACACTAATCGATGGCAAAATCGTTGATTTTCGCATCACACATCCCAAAAGCAGCCATACGCGTGTTTTTTGCAATAATTTAAGACTTCATCTTGGTGCAGTAGCCTTCGCTTTGCAAAAATAAACGAAAAGCTTCGGAGACTTTTCCGGGCTGCTCCTCGAGCACCATTCCGCAGTCGGAAATCTTCATCCATGTGGAGTTCTTCGGGTCCAAGCGGCCGTTGAACGTCACGGTGTCCTCTACGTGTGGACTGTATGCTCCGGTGACGTTCAGCACCGGCACATGGATGGTGGGAAGCTTATCGGCTGGATTTATGGCCGAGCCGTCTAGATCTCCCCTGCTTATGTTCATATCGGTGCGGCATATGTAAGAGCTGATGAACATGGCGAGATTAGATGGATTGACGATCTGGCCGAAGTACGACTTGTACACTTGCACCAGATCGTGGTTGCGCTCCTCCGTATTGTTACCGAAGTGGTACCACAGCAGATAGTCGATGACCCCTTGGGTCATCCCCTTGGATCGGAGGTAGCTAGCGTTCAATTTCTGGTAACCCCATTCCAGCCATCCGGCCTGAGTTGACACGCAATTAATTAAGCATAGAGCGTTGACTTTTTCCGGATGAATCAGGGCGAAGCGCGCTAGAATGTTAGATCCGACGCCGACGCCGAAGCCGACGAAGGATCTTATGTTGAAGTGGGTCAGGACGAAGTTCAACTGGGCCGCTAGCTCGTCCATTGTTGGATAAACGTACTCGACGGGGAGGGCAGGGGCTCCCTCCTCTTGCCCTGGCGCGTTCACGTGGTAGACGCAAAAGTGCTCCATGAGCTTGCGCATGTCAGCGTAGTTGAAGTAGGCTTGAAAGCCAGAGACATGGTTAAGACCCAGGTCGTGGTACGTCAATATGGCGGGCTTATCCCTGGATCCCACTACGGTGACGGATATTCTTCCGCCATCTGTGTTGACGTGCTCCTCCTGGCCTTCGGTAGCGGCCAGGCAGCGATCTACAGGCTGGTGGAGCTGCACGCTCTTCAGTTCAATATCGTGCATACTGCAAAAAAAGAAAATATATATTAAAAAAATATTCCATATAAAAATAAGATGTTGGAATCGTGTTCGTGTTTATTTGCACAAGAGCATGCGCTGGAATCCATAGGCAATGGGAACGTGCTCTATAGAAAAACAAGGTAATGCATAGGGTTTTACCCTAACAATACTAGGGATTCTATGTGAAAGCAAGCCGAGAATAAATTCCAGAGATTCTTATAAAGTTTTCAGTACTTAAAAATATTTTTTTTT
>JAGXCT010033750.1:0-43074 GCA_022495035.1 Philopotamus ludificatus | reverse complement strand
ACGACTCCAATTTACGCGGTCCCGATTTTAGTGTTAGTGGGGGTTTAACTGTAATGGATTTCTTTTCGTTATTATTCCCTAATATCATCCGAAGCACCTATAGCATGCAATGTTGGCAATAAAATCTTGCTTTAACGTTTTTTTATCGTCGGAATAGGAAGAAATCACAGGGATCCATGTGGGACGAATACTGAGGCTGAGACATCATAATGATGTAGATTTTTTGCTAAAAAAAATCCTTTCCCACAGTTTTGACAGTTAAAAATATTCAACAGAGCATCTAATATGGTTAACAATGCCAAGATATGTCATGAACAAGTGTACCAACACAATAAAATTTCATCCATATAACTAAATTTCATTTTATTACATTTTTAAGAATCGCCAATCTATATTTCACTAAAAATTAATCTGGATTTTTATCCTCGACTCTCATCCGTCACGGTGGCTCGAAAACAACCGCATCGTCCGAAGGGGGTCTCTCAATCATTTTTTTTTAAAATAGATTATTCTACGAATAAAATAGTTATTCATGACATGCATTGATATTTTGGTTTTATTAACTAATCAATATGTCTCGCCGCAGACTGAGCTCTCGCCGCACGTTTCAATCTCACATTTTCACTCGCGCTCGGCACATAGTACCGGATGCGAGCGAGAAAAACTTCGCGCCCGTGGCAGCGAATATTATTGTTTTTGATATCAGTAAACCCCCCTATAACGTACATTCGTATAACGTCCCTCCCTATAACGTTTGCGGCAGTTTTTTCCTATAACGTAATAGAATTTTCATAAAAATATTTTATAATTTTATAAAATGAACTAATAAAATGTCGTGTTGATCTTCTCTGCCCGCAAGTTGCGGTAAGATTAAGTCAGCCAAAATACGAAAGGATATCGCTCATCGCGCGAGTCAAGTCATTTGCGCTGGTAAACAAGTAAATATGTAAAAAAAAGAAAAATTAAAATGTTTGATGCACTGATCTCCTTCAAATCAAAAAATAAAATTACCCCCCTATAACGTCTTCCCCTATAACGTGGAACCTCTCTGTACTGTACTTATATTATACTCATTTTTAAATTTTCTCCTGATCCCATTTAATAAAAATAGTCGCTATATGCTGGATCTGGACTGTAAAGTATGTAACTCAATTCCTGAAAACTATATTTCTGAAATGCTGCCTTCATAACAATTGCATAGTGCATTGTTGTGCAATATTCTCACTCCTTGAGACAGTTTTGTGCTACGTTTTTTAGTAGCATCCCTCGATTTTACATTCAGCTAGAAAAATCCCCAGAAAAATAAAATAATAATATATGATATTATTATTTTTTTGACACTGTATGATTTTTCATTTAATTTTTGTCGGACTTTTTTACCGGAAGTTTTAAATATTTTAATATAATGTGCAAAAAATCTGCTATCGGTGTTAGAAGAAACGTCCGATATAATATTTAATTATTGTATACGCATATTTTTCAATAAATCACTATTATAAATTTAGTTCATAGATTGAAAATGTCACGGATTTGTCACCCCGCTAATTCGAGCGCCCCGGGGCGACGCTTCATTCCGACTCTGGCATCCGATATTGAAACGACAAGACATGTTAATAGAATTCGGTCGGCCGCCGGGGGAACCTATGTCATCGAAACCCGCAAGTCATCTCGTTTACGTCCATTGTGAAGTCAGAAACTCGATCTCCAGAAGAGCACGCCGTCTAGACGAGGTCCAAACAGTGCCGCGAATTTCTACAACAAATTAAATCGTACCGAGATTGATTGGGGATCCGATTCCACGAATCGAACACACAATGTTTTGCCGAGTAGATCCGCGGAATTTGCCATCGAGGAGTATATCGATTAGTATAATAACTTAATTGGTTTACCACGACAACATCCCCGTGTACTTTGAGGTCTCATCCAGATGTATCAAATTGATTGTCTGTCTACAATATTAAATTTGTGAGAGTGACTCGATGCTTTCGACTAAGCGAGATGATAAATCTATTCAAACGAAATAAAAAGAAAGGGCATAGGGACGATGATATCCCCCTTTTGAACGTGTCCGATCCGATCCGTGTCCCAGCTGTGTCTAGAAAATAAAAGTAAGAACCATAAACGGACCCTCGTCCATTGTTGCGCAGTCATCCACGTTACATTTTCCAGACACGCTCGCGGTGGAACCTCTTTTTTTCGTGTTTCTATTTCGGAATCCATCATCGTCGATACATTTTTGCTCGGACGGAAATTGAAAGTGTTGCCAAAGAATCGATTCAATGGCGCTGGTGATTGAAATCGACGTGAAATTTAATTAGTCCGATCTCGTCGCGGTACGGACACTGGACTCAGCGTGGGTCCAATGATCGCTCGACACCTTGTTAACAGCTTTTTCATATAAACACTCGGACCCCATACTGAGCTTGAGATCATCTCATTTCTTGATCAAGTCGACCGTGTGTATATCCGAAAGAATTTCGACACTTTTCATCCAAAATTATGCAGAATTAAATTAATAATTAATCGTGGGTCTAAAAATAGAAAAAAACTTCAACGTAGTAACTCAATACAGAACAAGGAAGAAGTCGACGCTAAATATGTTTGCAAAAAAATCATTGTCGTCACACGTGCAGATCTAGTGCGTCAACTATTAATATTTATTCTATCATTTTTTTTATATATATATTCTAGAAGCATTTGTCCTTTTCGGATATTTTTATTATTAATATTAGTGAGAGTGCACTGGTTGGGATTTCCACGAATGACATCGTTTCGTTTCATGAAACTTTTCCATTTCGAGTCCAGATCTGTACTCGAGGCTTTATTTCCGTGCGAAAAATAGAGCACTGCGTAATTAAAATCTGGATTATATAAACATTAAAGCGGATTTTATAATGGGGAGACCCGAAAGAAACCGCGCATTTTTATATTAATATAGTTTTTCAGTTCTTTTTTTTGAAAAAACTTTCCGGTTTGCAGTCGAAATACTCTTAACACTTTTGTGGCCGGTGATGCATATGTTGCATCATCACTGGTTCGCCCATTGCCGGCCGCATGATGTCACATATGCATCATGACCGTTTGTGGCCGGCGATCTAGCATACACATCTAACAATGAATACAGTGAATGCATTTTTATATCTGCAACTGCTACATCTATTTGAAGTAATACTTTCAATAGTGTACGCTTTTGATAATTTGATACGGCCACGATAGTCTTAAAGTGTACTCTATGGACCTGAAGCGCAAGATCTGGGGAATATGAAAGATGTGGGAGAACATCGCCGTTTAAGTCCGTCCATTATCGTGGTATTTTTATTTTCTCGTTTAATTGATTCGCCAGGTTTTAATATTATTAATTATTCCTCCTTCATCCCACTAAATGCACAAATGAGCATCCATCATCATCGGCATCATATGCGCGACAGCCTTATTGTAGAGCCCTGGTCCTTATCGAACACCCCTCTACCGTCACGTGGCTCCATCTTTCGGTACACAGTCCAGCCACCTCAGCCTTGGACTTTCTTTCCTCCGGGGACAGACAGGCTTGTTAACCATAAGGCTTTTCGGCGACTGACTGTTCTACATCTTTGAGTCTGGTCACTCTAACGATAGCTGTGACCGGTATATCCTTGTATAGTCGGTACAGCTCCTCGTTACTTCAGATACGATATCTCAGAATCCTCCTCTCCAGGATATCCAGTTGTTGATCGTTTTTTTTTGGTGAAAGCCTGATGGGCCTGATGAGGGTCATGTAGAGCTAGATTTTATTCTTCATTGAGATGAATCTCGACCGTTGATGCTGTTGAAGTCCAAAGTAACACCAGTTTGCCAGTATGATTCTTCTTCGTACTTCCAAATTGGTTTTATTATTTTTTGTAATAAGTGAGTCGAGATATGTGAATTTCTGGACGTTGGAAGCTGTACTCTTCGACATTCAGAGGTACAAGGATTCGTCCTTGGCATATGGGCATCAGGGGCGTACGGTGGTGTTGGTTTTGGGTGTGCTGAATGTGGAAAAAATAACTATAAACAAAATACAGGTTTTTTTAATGAATTTTATTATTATTTATACATTAATTCTATTCTTTTTTGCGACATAAATTGTTCAATGAAACTATCGTAAAGTGTGCCTTTATGTTTTAGTTTTATGAGTATTTTTTTCTCCATTGATATTACTTAAAAAATACTTATTTAAATTATGTCGCTAAAACGAAGAATATAAATAATAATAAAATTCATTAAAAAGAAAACTGTATTTTTTTGTATATTTTTTTCCACATTCAGCACACCCAACATCAAGTCCACCGTACGCCACTGATGGGCATGCATTTTGTCATGGTCTCATTGTTCCTGAATTCCATGAAAATTGCTATACATTCTTGAGAGATTTCACCACGATGTCTATATCAGGATATTTCGGAGTGTTAAACCAGGCTTAGGAGTGGAACAGGAGTTTGATTCGGAGAAAGCCATTAAACATATATTTATTTAATAGCTTTAGTGGCTTTTCTGGCATCCAAGTCCTGGTCGAAAAAAAGTAGCGTACAAAGTCTGATGTGTCCTCCGTTAATTTCTGGTTTCGACATCTTACCCTTAACAATAATATCATTTTTATTACTCATAAATAATGGTAAGCAATAGTTCTAGTCAAAACAAAACTTACAGACACAAACTGCACTCGAACTTGAGGTTATAAAATACGCGATTTCTTTCGGGTCCGCCTAATAAGTAAATATTTCTATATTTATCTTCATATATACTCGTTATAGTGTTATATCAAAACCGTGTTATATAGAATCAGGTTCATGTACGTCTGCAGCATAGCTCGCTTATTATATATAGCAGCCTTCGATGGAACCTCTCCCAGGCGAGCTGTCGCCAATCTCTCCCTCATCCCACCATGGACCAGTTTTCATTCAGCGTATCCATTTTTTTATTATTTCATGAACGTTTTCTCATTTTCCATATAACGCTTACTAAATCATGGGATAATTCGCATGAATTCACTGTAAAAAATCGCATAAATTATTGCGCTCTCTGGCATGATGCTGGAGCTTATCCTTATCACATAAATAAGCTCCATCATACAAAATTCCATGAATTATGAATGAATTGTTAATACCACCAAGGTATGATATAAAAATATGGGTACTTTTTAAATTATGTAATTAATATTAATATTCTTGAAGTATTTTTTCATATTCGAATTGAATGCTCGATGTGCTTGACATTTTTTTTTATTGGGGATAATGTGAGCCTTCGTATTCGTCTTCTAGAAGATTTAAAAATAAAATAACCCCAAATAGTCAATGGTGACTTTTTGGGGCCGGGTTACATTTCAAGGAGCCATCATATAATATAATTGGAGGGGGGGGTTGTCTAAGGAGGATTATGTAATAAATATATTTTCGTGTATTCAAAAACCATAACAGAATCAACTTCGCGATTAAATCATTTTTTACTAATTAGAAATTAAAAATCTGGGTTCATTAGTTTTGGCACACTGGGAATATTGACACGTGTTCATTCAAACGTGTATGACCATGATTTATGGAATGAAATTTTGGTTCACTTTGATAACAATATTTTCTATAGGTTCTAATGACCAATAGGTTCCAAACAATTAGGTTAGAATATTTGGCCCTACTTTTCTATCACCGATAGTAAAATTAATTATTTTTTGTGAAAAATTATTAGATAAAGGGTTCGAATTTTTTTGACAATTTGACAAGTTCTTAATGACGTGGGATTAATAAATGTCGAATTTTCTTCATCGTTTGTCTCACCGCTAGAGTATGCACATCTCTTTCGTTTGTGAGGGATGATTTCATTCCACTATATGTTTCATTGCCGATCGAATTGTCTTCGTCAATGTCTATATCATCACTATTTCCATCATTTTTTGGGCATTTTTCACAATTCTGAATGAATGTGCTATTAATAATCATTCGCATCACTATTATAATTAACATTATCAAACGTAAAAGGGCCATCTTCACTAATATCGAAATAATCATTGAATTTGAAAACAAAAGTTTCATAATTTTTATTATTTTCCATAGTTTATTATTTAATTATAAACACTATTTCGCTGATTTTACTGTTTCACTATTTTTATCAAATAATTATGTATGTAATGGAGTTAAAAAAATAATAGTTCCACAATACAAAATGTAGGGTCACAGTACACAGCTTCGGCCAACTTTCCGATATGAAGAAACCAACAGACTGCTCCAAAAATATCGATAAATGCAAACATTTTTCTAAGAATTAATTACGCGTAACTTTAAATTTAAATAAAAAAATGTGGGGTTACTCCACATTTTGCAACCCTACTCGATACTTGAAAGTAATAATATTTTGTAAAATGTGGCTGCGTCCCATTGAAATCGGCGCTTAAATTTATTCCGTCTTTGGGCCATAACTGCTGGCCTTCAGAGCTACCTACCAAACTCACTTGGGCCAACAGTTATGGCCTTCAGAGTGGAAAAGGTTAATATAATGAGCAGAGTCTCCGGAGCTCCTCGGGGCTTCAGGGGCTTGATGCTCGAGTATCTAAGCATCCCTATAAATCCGCCACTGCATATGGTAACGCCGTATTTTAGGTTTAAATTGAAATAGTTCTACCTAGGTAGACTTGGTATATAAATTAATGCAACACAATGAAATTTAACAAACTTTCCCGGAATCAAACTACGCCCTAACGCCGCACCAAGTCAAACTTGTTGCAAAGTAATCTGTGCAGAATACCAGAAGTTGGATGAAACGTGCAATTTTCAAAAGATTTTTATTTTACGCGTTTCATCTGCAGAGATGGGCTATTAATCTTCGCATTAAATGAATATTCAGCGTCAGCAATCTCACATCTCTATGCAAATTTATTCAAAAGCGTCCCAGAATTAATTCTACCACGTTTATTTTTTTTTTTAATTACGTCATGAAAAAAAATCACGTAAACGTTGCAATATCAGATTAAACACTGCCAATAATGCGATACACAATAGGGGAGGGGTAGGGGCCACGTCCCTCTGTGTTTCCATACGTCCACTTAATCAATGGACGTACAAATTGCTTTTTGGTCCACTTTTGGAACGGGTAATGAGTTGCCCAAATCCTGTGGGTGTTTGAATGAAATTGTATATGCGAGAGCTTTGTGAAATTGTATTGTTTCACCACATCGAACGTGTCTGTCTGTTTGATGATGTATGTGTGTTCCTCTTAATTAAATTGCTCGGGTGTTCAATCAAACATAGGTCGAGTGTTACGGATTTTCCATGGAATTGTGCACAGCTCACACGAGAGCGAGAGGAAATCAATAATCGGCAGACGGAGTTGTGGGGTTTCCAAAAAGAAAGTATATAAAATTACGACACCGCGCTTCTCAAATGCAATACGTTTTTAAATAATATCGAATTAAAGCTCGATCGAAGCATTGGACCAATGAGCGGGGTGAGGGGCGTGGCCACGCACCGCCGAGCGCACACCTCATTGGTCTAATTGCGCGGTGAATCAATTAGGCTATTCGAAACTGTAATTATTATTGCGTTTGACCCACTGACCATTCCGTTCGCAATTAAACGTCGCAGCTTTCGGTATCCAGTTGTTGAATCGCTTGTCGGGATGTGTTTATCCCCGGATTTAATTGCGTCGGAATGCTCCTTATATAGTTTTACTCAGACGTCGTTAAATAGAAGAACTTCCTTATGCAGCCGGTTAACTATCTTCACGCAATGCCGTGCTTGAAACGTCTTCTTGGGATCAGCCGACTGGGGTTATCAAGCCTTTTGATATAAAGATGCTGTATAAAATGTTATAGACGAGACGGTATCGGATTTTAAAGTACGAGCTCTACGCCAGATTTGCCGGAGTGGATTTCGAGGATAAGCTCCGCTTGGAAATTAAAAGATTGCGTACCCCTGTCGGCGTCTATGAGACGTGGAGTTCAGCTCTGCCATAAACAACGCATACCGCCATTCTTGCAGAACCGTAACAAGTGTTTTTTCGCAAACGACTCCGGTTGTCGTACCAGTGTTTTTAAAGAGATTACAAGAATCTGCCGTCGACGCGAAATAAGATGGATTTTTCTCGCGATTTGTATATAATTTTTCCGACCAAAATATGAATATTAGAATTTTCATTACGGCATGAAAATTCATTTCAGCGAGAGCCGATCATAAATTTAAATTAATTTCACAGCGAACACTCTGGCTGAAAGCGTTTGTTATTCACTCCGATGAACCGACTCGTTAAAAATAATATTCCATTTTTCACTCTGTATAATGAAATAATTTTTTCATGCCCGTATATTACGCGATGATTTTTCCGCCAAAGAGCCCGTGAAAATTGCGGAAAAAAACCTAAAATCCAAACAAATTTAATAAATATAAGTTCCTCAAAAATGAGGAAAATGGTTTTTCATGAAAATTTAATTTTTTATTTTGTTTTCGTATCTAGATCGTATTCTAGATCTTCAATCTAAGTTTATTTTTCATGCTATAACTTTTGATAAATAAACCATGGTTGTTTTGAGTAAAATATATCTCCAGTGGTGCATAATAGTATTTTTTTGGACCCATAGCTTAGGACCCGGGTCGTATTAGAAATACTCACGATATTATAAAATTTAAATCGAGCTAAAACGAACATTATGAAGAAAATATGAAGGTTTGTACTCTCTATAACGCGGTAGATAGGTTCGTAGAAAATAGCGTGTTATATGAAACCGTGTAATATGAGCCCCAGAGCCGGTACAAACTTTTAATTGTATATTGTGTATTTATATATGATTATGGATGATAAATTGTGGTTTATTTCAATTTAAAAACTTAAATGGAGCCTTAATTATGGCGTCAGTCACCGGTGACTGACGCAGCGTGAGGTAATAACACGCATAAATTTATTATTTTTAACGTCCTAGATTTTTTTAAATCGTAGATTGATGCTAGAAAAGTTTTTAAATTATTTTTAAACACAAAAACCGCGTGTACAATAATCTATTCTTTTAAATTATCATATTTATTTATCTAATTTTTTTTAAATATAAATAATCAATAACTGTCACGAGTGCATGCCATAACGCACTTTTAAAAATCAATGTCAGGCACCGGTGACTGCCACGGTACGATACGGGTCAAAAGTTCGTCGTAGATCTATTGAATTTTCGGCTTCTGTGTCTGCATTAAAAAAAAGTTCTTGATTTTTACATGTTGTTAATAAACTCGTATGTAGGTAACATACAAGTATGTTTATAGCTACAGTGATACCCTCAATAACGCGTGTTCCGTTAACGCGAGTTTCAAAATAAATCGGCAGTCCCTCTAATAAAGCGAGCGCATTCTATTCACGCATAGCTCGACCGTAAACTCTATGCCGTTTGGCTGGGTGCGTCTGTGTGTTGATCTCGCTCGCACGTATCCATGTTCTCACGTGTGCGAGTGTTCGGCGCATTTCTCACCATTCACGCCTGATGTAGACAATGAGCCACGGATATCATGGCAACCGAATATTACATTCATCTAAGATTCATAATTTTTTTTTACATTGTTCTTAGTTGTGGCAGATTTGCATTTTTTGCAAAATCTCCCTAACCCTAAATTTTGTATGTGCTTCATTATCCCGATAACGCGTTGTTGCGATAACGCGGTCCCAACTTTCGCGCTATCGGGGGTATTACTGTATTTGCAAATAGCCAATTACTAGAGTACGCGTTATCGTGTTCAAATTATTGTCCAATGTCAAACCGATCCCTTTCAATGTCTAAACGTTTCATATCGGTGGCATCGGAATGCTTTATATTCTCTTTGACACGTACATAAACGTTTTGTCGAACGTCGAGAGTGCACATGACGGGAGGAAACAATAATTGCGATAATTTTGCAACCAGTCTTCCGTGAATTGCACGTGCAATTATCCAGTTAAACGTGCACGTCCTGCACCTGCCGCCGATGCCACCGTCGCCGACACCCAGTGATACGAGTTTCTATCAAACAATGGATTCCCGGATCATGCAATGCGTCTTGTGCCGATGCCTCAGCGTCGGCCGACACCGCTGCGGTCGACGCAGAAGCGGTCCGCGTCTTCTTGTTTTTTTTTTGCTGTTGTTGTTGCCTCGGACAAATTACGCAGAAGTCGGTTTCGCAGTTGCCAATTACAGCGATATTGTTCACCTCGGTGACCGTTCCCATAGATAGGAGTGTGGGAACGGCGTCCCCGCTCCCCTCGCACGCAATGCGTTTTGCACCGTTGCTAATGATGGCCAATTGACATTCGCAGGTACAAGGACTCGCGAGCATACCCGTGGGCCGGCGGCGTCTCCTCCTTCATCCTGAACGCGGAGTCGGCCAACCAGACCGTCTACACGACGCTGGCCGCCGACTCGGACAGCGGCAACTACACGTGCCTCCTGAAGAACGACACGCACATCCTGGTGCACACCATTCATCTGGCCGCAGTCCGTGAGTACATCGCACTCTTCATTATGTCAATTAAGGCGGCGGTCATCCACTTGGCCAGTCGACGAACTGTTCTAAGGCTGCCTCTCCGCAGAAACACCTCGGGTCATGTCCGACGGTGGGGTGGCGTACCGCCCGAACAAATCAGGCTTAATGAGCCAACATGCCTATTTTTGCAATATGTGACATCGAACAACCATATATTGTTGTTTTTACACTACATGGTTCTAGATGTGAGTAGGAGGACGGGAGCCAGTGGGGACGTCGCCTAGAGCAGACCGCGCTCCGGGCAGCACCCGCGAGTCAGCATGCCAGGCAAGTCACTACGGTTTCTCCGTCCTCTGAAACTAACCTTGGCGAGAGTCCCCACCCGACGGGATTGGTTACCCCGACAGGTGATGCGCCTTGGGTTCCTCCTCGGCGACAGAATTCCCTGTTGTCACCCGTTGCCTTGGAGGAGCAATTGACTCCCAGTCGAACTTCCAGCTGTCTAGATGATCCAGTGAAGTCTATCCTAGGGATAGCCCCGGAATAACTCCGATGGTCCCTGACCTCCTCGTGGTGCTGGATATGAGTACGGTGGCGGGTGACGTCACCGGAAACTAACTAGGGATCCTTGGCGAGAGTCCCCATCCGGCAGGAGTGGGATCCCTGTCGGAATGGTGCGCCTTGGGCCCTCCTCGGGACGAGACCCCGGGAGGATCGTTCAGGAACACGAGGAGGAGCAAGCGACTCCCAGTCAGGCTTCACGCGTCCATATGATGAGGCAGTCAACAGGTCCAAGTGTACCGGCGACCAATGCCGGGTTTCTCGCGGGTTCTTCCCCAGTGTAACTGAGAAGTGCGCGGAAGTGGCAAACCCGCGCAATTCGGCCCAATCGCAAGCTTTGCGGTTCGGGATCGGAGTCGAGCGGGAAGGGAAACAGTCGCGCAACTCGCTCGTAAAACAGGACTTACTGTCCAGTGTAGGCTTGCCGGCCTGTGTGGCTGCTCCTGACCACTATGGGGTCTCCTCTCCCCCTGGTTGTCCGGAGTTGCGGGCCCCCAACGCAGTGAGTTTGGTGTGTTTTCCGTAGAGCCGATCTAAATGTCAAGATGATAAAAGGGGCTAATAGCATAGTCTGATGGGAAACATGTAGTCTTGTTGCTGGTGAAACATTTGAAGAGATCTTAGCTATGGCGGGGCACTCGGGAACTTCCCGGGCTTAAGAGTAAGCTATAGAGTGTGCGGAAGTGGCAATCCTGCACAATTCGGCCCTTTTGCAAGCTTCGTGGTGCGGGGCTGGAGAAGGTTCGGAAGGGAATCGACTCCGCGCTTCGTCAATGATAAACAGGGCCTCATGTGGCCCAGTACCCGCAGGGCGTGAGGGTCCTCCTTTTCCCTGGTTGACCGAAGTCCGGGCCTCCGTTGGACGTGAGTTTGGCGTGCTTATCTGTAGAGCCAATCTTAATGTGTTTACACTACAAGACACATCCCAGTAGCCAAAGGATTGAATAAATCACAACTAGATACCTTATTCTAAGATTTCAAAGTAATCACAGAACCAAAGAATGAAAAAAAATGACAATTAAGGGATCTTGAAAATAAATCTAACCACAAGGCTCGTCCATAAGTTTACCTGGGGCGCATAAGATGAATCCGCCACTCCCTGTGTTGTAGAAGTCTGCCCCTGGGGCTGGAACCACTGTGTCAATTCATTTGTGGTTGGTCTATGAGCCTAACATCACTAGCAAGCAGATGATGAGTCGGTGCAGACGGTTTTAAGAATGACAGAGAGGCAGAGATGGTTGTAACACAGTTTTAATCGCAGCCGGAAGACTTCTACGACATTGTATTCAAAAGTTCACGGTACGACAAATGTTTCAATGGCAAATATGTTGAAAAATAGCTCAACACTCGCTGCATCTGTTGCAATAAATATTGTGTTTTGTTTCTGTGAACGGTCCCAGAGAAACTTACTTTGTGGACGACTCTCATAGTACGTGCAGATGACACGAAGAAGAATTCACGTCAGTTTTTATGTTCCTTCTCGTGACGATTTTCCTTTTGCCCTCGACGAGATGAAACAGCTCTTCTTCGACTCAAAGGGCGGTCTAGTTCCGGATGTTCTGCAACAACTAAAATCCTTTATTACTAATCGTAGAATGCGATACTTCGGACCATGGACTGTTCAAGGTATCGATATGCGCTAACAGAAGCTACGATCCAGAAGTAGGATAGCTAAAAATTCGATCTCAATACTGTGGAGTATTTGATAAACCATCTACGTATCAAAAAATACTAAAAAATGTTTGACGCAACTATAAAGAATGAGAATACCACGTGACTAATGTCGGTTTTTATGTTCCTTGTGACGATTTGCCTCCTTATCTTGACGAGATGAAATAGCTCTTCTTCGATTCCGAGGGAGATCCAGTTCCAGATGTTCTGCAACCATGTAAGCCGCCTGTTATCCGTTTGTCCTTTATTACTAGTCGTAGAAAGCGATACTTCGGATCATGGACTTGTTCAAGGTGTTCTATATCGATATGCATAACGATACCTTAGCAGAAGCTGCAATCCATAAATTGGATAGTAAAAATTCATGTCCATCTCTAAAAATACAGGAGGTAGAATGAGAATACCATGGATTAATAAACCCATAAACGTTTCAATAGCACAGCGAAGCTCTTCGTGCTCGACTATAAGTCAAGACAGTGATGGTTCTATCGTAATAGCTCTGATGAGAGGTGCAAAATGTAGTACACAGATCAAAAATGTCCAATTTACTTTATTACTTAAGATTTCCTTGAATGGTTTTATTATAAAACCGTGTAAAATAAGATTCAAAACATGTTATAAAATCAATTTCTGATACATAACCCTTTAAATACTAAACAACGATATATCGTTGCCCTGCTTTCGACTATATATAACGATATATTATGATTTTTTTATATTATCTTGTTTATTTAAATAATTGTATTAAACAAATTTATCAATTGCAGAAAAGCCGCCGTCAATTCCACGTTCAACTTTCGCTCCGACTGATCAATGGGTGGAGCTCGGTCATCGAGCCCGATTTTATTGCGAAGCATTCGTCGGTGAGTCTCCATAAACATAAACGCAATATCAATTGGATGTATATTAACGAATAAATGATCTATTTCAGGAAACATAAATTTACCAGACGCTCGCAGCGATATAACATGGAAGCGTGTATACCCAGAGGGCGTAAAACCACGTCACCCGCACTTATCTCAAGATCGCATCAAAAAGTACGATTCGATACACACTTTATATATATTCACGAATAATTATATATTAATAATGCGATTAATCTTTATAGAGTATTCCGTGAGGACGGACAGATCGTCGGCGCTTACTTTATTATCAACGAAGTACGATCCGACGATTATGGACAGTACATGTGTACCGTCGACAATGGCGATTCGCTGATCGAGATGAACATGTGGCTGCATCACAAAGGTACAATCGCACGTTATTATATTTATCATATTAATTATGCGCTGATTATTAATTCCGTTTTTTTTATTTTATAGTGTCCGAGATCGGAGTGATTGATAATTCGGTGCCATGGAGGACGCTCCTCGTCGTCCTCGTATCGTTAGTACTGTTGATTGTAACAATCGTCACAATTTATATTAAATTTTGGGGCACGTTCATCGTTACTTGTAAAGACGCTGGCGTCATCGGTACTAAAAACGGTACGTTAAAATTGTTTATTCTATGTTCGTTATCATTCGATTGCTATAATGTTTTATTTAAATTTCAGAGGATAAGACTTACGACGTCGTGGTATTGCACACAGAAGTCGAAGCGCAGCTCGTCGCCGCGTTCATTCCCATTCTGAAAGAGAAATATCAATACAAATGCACCAGTCATCAAATCTCCGACAATTGTAAATATTATTAAATAATAATGTGTTATTCGTCGTTATCTGACGTCGTATTGATTGTTTATTTTTTCTTCAGGGTATAGCATCACCGCCGATGTGACTAATTCTAGTCGAAGCATAGTCGCGGTGATTTCACCAGCGCTCTTAACACAATTGAAGCTGAAGGAATTGATTGCTAAAATACTCACACCGAATACCGGATCAGCACCCATCGTCGTATGCCTCAAGGTAAAAATGAAGAACTGAGCGTTTTCTTTTTGTTAAAATATACTCATCGGAGATTTCTTCCGCAATATTTTGAGTTCTATGATCTATTCCTCGCTAAAACCGCTAAAGTCTACTTCTACTGCACGTTAGAATCCGTAGAACCTGTTTCTTCACTTATTCATCGCTTCTTTACCGTTCTCTAGGTCTTGGAGTCTAGTATCTTATCATCGATTGATCCACTCATCCTTCTTTTCTTTTTACATCTCTTCGTCTGATTTTTAAAGCTAAGTTAACTAAATTCTTGTCAAGTACTGTCTTAAATTTGGCACTTCATTCAGTGAATGGATATCATTAGAATACAGTAAACCCCCTATAACGTATACTCCTATAACGTTTGCAGCGGTTTTTTCCTATAACGTAATTTTTTAAAAACGCTAATTAGAATTTTCATAAAATTAATTAATAAAATGTTGCGTTGATCTTACCTGCCCGCAACTTGCCCGTCTGCCAAAAATCCAAAGGACATCGCTCATCGCGTGAGTCAAGTCATTTGCACTGGTTAACACGTAAAAATGAAAAAAGAAAATGTTTGATTTACTGATTTCCTTTCCTGAAAAACATTAACCCCCTATGACGTCCCCCCTTATAACGTGGAATCTATCTTGACGTTATATAGGGGGGTTTACTGTATAAACCTTTCATTATACTTGTTTTCTTCTGTGCGATCATCTTCTATATGATTTTGATTTATCTCATATTCCATTTCAACTGATTTTGGTTCTTCGGTCTCTTCTTCCACTAGTAATTCTTAAAAATTCTTATCTTGCATCCATTTTTGATGCATGAATTCTTCATTATCTGGATCTGGATGATCCTATTCTAGTTCTTTCTCGATTCGGTAGTCCTAAGAGCTCTCTTAAATTTTGAGTTTCATTCAATGACTGGATCTTCATTCATTGATTGAAGTCAACGGCTTTATGACATGATATGTGTGATTACCTTCATTACTATGATCTGTACTATCAATTCTGAACGATCTTGGATCATCTTATTCCATTTCAACTGAATTTTGTCACTTCTTCCAATAATAATTCTTAAAAAATTTTGTACGATGAATTCTTCATCGTCAATCCCTCGATGATCTATCATCTCCCATTCACCTTAGCATTGTTGACTATGAAGTTCTCTCTGGAATTTATGCTTCATTAAATGAGATGGTCTTCATTTAGAAAATATATCTTGAATTGTATGACCAAGTCAAGTCATTTCTCTGTGTTTTTTATTGTCAACTTCATTGTTTTCATCTGCACTATCATATTTAGAATGATTTTGACTTATCTCATATTCCATTTCAACTCTCTTCCTTCACTAGTAATTCTTGAAAAATCTTTGCATTCAAATTCTTTATCTTACATCCATTTTTGATGCCTGAAGTTATGCAATGAATTCTTCACTGTGCCTCGTTGACTGATCATATTCTAGTTCTTTCTCGATTAAGCGGTCTAAAGAGCTGCTCCCATTCTTTTGAAGATTATTTTCACATTCGTCAGCATCCAGGATTCTGTTCCACTCATCATTTATTTTTGTAGGACATCTTTCTAAGCACTTAGATTGATTTATTTCTTTTAATTTTGTGCTTCGTTCATTGAAATAATCTTCATTTAGAAAATATATCTTGAAATGTTTGACTATAAGTCAAGGCCTTTCTCAAGGCTTCTTCCACTAGTCATATTTTTAAATATTTAACTTGCATCCATTTTTGATGCATGAGTTCTTCATTGTCTGGATTTGGATGATACTAATCTAGTTCTTTCTCGATTTAACAATCTGAAGAGCTGCTACAAGGTTAGAGCCTGTTTTTTGTTTGATTTGATCGGATTATCATATCAAGGGCCGTCTTCTATTGTTCTCCACGTTACCGATTATCATTAGCTTCTACTAGAACTATAGATTTCTCTTGGGATAAAGGATCACATCTTTAACTTAATGATTTCATTAGTTTCTTCATCATGTAAATTCATTCTAAAATATGTTTATATTTTTCAGGAACTGCCGAAAGTCGAATTGGCCGCAAAAGATGAAAACGGTGAAACACTCAGCACTTTGTTGAAGAAGACGAAGCTATTGGTCTGCCAGGACTGCTACGATAAAAATTTCTGGCTCCAGCTGCGCATGTTACTTCCGGCGCGAAGCAACACCCAGCCGTTGCGCTCGATCATCGCCGGCAGCTTGAAATCCACGCAGACGCTCAACACCGACGCCAAAAACGCCAACTCAAATCAACCCAAGAAGACTGAACAAACAAACGATCTCGACGCCATCGCCATGGTTTAATGACAATAATAATATTTATGTGATTTTTCTTATAAAATTACGTTGATTATACGTAATATTTAGCTTTCGCATTATCATTGTGATCCAACGCGTCGACGGCGACAGCTCGGACGATGACGATCCGACGCCGAGACGAATGTGCGTTGTTACTAAAAATTAATTTTGAAACTGTATTCAGTATTTTTAGTATAAATCGTTTGTATTGTGCGTAGGTTTTAGGATTAATTGTGTATATTCACTAGTTATTAAAATGTTTACATGGTTGTTACGCGCTCTATTGTACATTTCATTGTAAATTTTGTATGTAAATATATTTAGGATTTATCGAAATGTGATAAAATTGTATTCAACAAACGTCATTGTTTTGTTGACGAACGTGTATTTATTTATATATTAGGTTTTTGTGCGGCGAAGACTCATCGCCCCGGCCGACATTTAAAAATTTATGTATTTTCTCTCTCTCTGTTTCGGCTGCTGATGTAATTTTTTCGAGACGTATATGTCGTTATAATATACTCGCTCATCTCGAGCCGATCCCGTGTATCTTTGTAAATAATTGTTGATATGTGGTATGCCAAATTTGACATAGCTGTGGACTTATAGAGCCGTCATTTACATTTCGTGTTTGTAAATCAACGTTGATAGTCGCATTTGTTTTTTGAACGTCTGTTGATTCCGAAATATGTTGATGTACTCTCCAGATCTTCCTATTAGTTATCGTAATATTAACGCGATGGACTGTCAACGTAATCGTCAGCGTGTGTCCTTATTTATTTTTCTATTATGTATTTGTAATTATTGCGAGCGGGATTTCATTGAATTTATATTTCAATATATCAAACGATTTGTGTTTTATTATTACATGAATTATCTGGGATGTTCATGTTTGACAAACCGCACTTTGGTTGGATATTGATTTTGTATTTCAACATATCGCAACTGTTTTATATCTCGGTGATATGAACTTCAATTTTTTATTGTTTCACGTACAATATGTTCATTGCGATCATTCCAATTTTTAATCCCGACATTTTTCATATTAACGTTTTAATATAAGATTTCATTTAAATGTTTGTAATTTATAAAAGAAAATACATTTTTTTATCAATTGAATATATGTTGTTTTAATTTTCTCGATTCCTACATATTTATTTTAATTATTAACGAGAAAAATCTCCATATTAACCAAACTGACAATGAGATGTCCAGCACAGACATGTCCGTCTCAATCTCGTCTGAAGTAAAGACTATTTCCGTTGTCGTCCAGGTTATCCTGGCTCTTCGAATACGGGCCAGGTAGCCGACCAAAAGCCCGAGAGTCGAGTCGTCAACGTGCGGATTGTAACAATAATAATCAGACGAGGCTATATAATTGCTACGGGTACCTCCTGTAGCACACACGTGACCGAATTGGCCTGGATAGCGGCCTGGCTCCTCATAGCTCCGTAGAATCTAAAAAACCATGATTGTACCCAACCATCCACCACGTCCAATGCCAACACGCGACAATACTTGACTCTTCATAATTTGGTAGTTATTTTGGGTTTTTCTTCTAATCGATATGACGTGTAAATAACTCACACACTCGGCAATGTCTCACCGCAGGCTGAGGACACGCCGCTGACGTCTCGCCACACGTGTCATTAGTACGTTTCACTCGCACTCAGCACATCATACCAGATGCAAACTAAAAAAGAAACATCGCATCCGTGGCAAGAGTTTTATTTATTGATTTATTTATATATAAAGTCAACGGCGTGATTGGCATTACAGAATAACCCAGGTCGCCAATCACGCATGAAACATAATAATAACATGAAAAAAAAAAAACAGTATATATTACAATAAAGAGAAGAAAATAATTAATTAATTATGTGGCCCCCGACCCGAAACGAGTCCCTGCCACCTGAAGGGCATTACGCCATCTCTGCCGGTCCAGGGCCTCCTCCATCCATCGTCCAAGCCCCAACAGAGACGTGTCTGCCTCAACCATGTCCCTCCATCGAAGTCTTGGCCTCCCAACGCCTGGTTCCCCCAGGCCTGGAGTTCACGATAGTATGGAGCATCCTATCGCATTCCGGACTACATGCCTACTTAGCGTGACAGGCGTTAGCGTCGCGAATATTATAAGGATAATGGTATATCCACATACATGGACATGACGCATGTCTCTATATCCGGGACTATATACGGACGCGGTTCGAAGATGCGTCTTAAGACTTTTCTCCCGAACCGATCAAGACGATGCATGTCCCGGCTTGCCAGAGACCATGCCCCACACGCATGGTTACCACCGGGCGAATGATAGTTTTATAAATTCTTAATTTATTTCGCCTCGAGCAACCTAATATATTACAATAAAGAGAAGAAAAGAATTATTAAATCTCATATAAAATATCAACAAAACGGCTATATTTGACATCGAATATAGTTAAAATATTAAACTAATATAAAGTGTGGTTGTCACGTTAAAGAAGTATTTCTTGAATTGTTTGAACTTCATTGTTTTCATCTATACTATCATCTACCGAATTATTTTGGCTAATCCCATATTCCATTTAACTGATTTTGCTTCTTCAGTCTCTTCGACCATTAGTAATTCTTAATAATCTTTGTCCTAAAAAAATGTACGATGAATTCTTTTTTGTATTTTGCAACATTTTGTGTTCTTGCAAATCTACTTCTCGCAAAAATCAATTATTCTCTTTATTTTTCATTTCCTAATCTCCCTTATTTAAGGTTTCTTAACCGCTAAAGTGTCCTTCTACTGCATTCTAGAATCGATAGAACCTGCTTCTTCACTTACTCATCACTTCTGTGCTGTTCTCTACCGTCTTTTTCCGAATATAAGACACTGTCTTACTTTCTTTTTTGGTTCAAAATACGTGCTTGGGCTTATTTTTTCAAGTAGAATAAGAATAATATTTTTTTGTAGGAACATACATAGGAATTTGCTGCATATAATATGTACATTTTAGGTACTAAAGGTACATTTTAGGTACTAAAGGTACTAACATAAAGGTATTTAAATTTATTCGAATACAGTCAAATCATCTTCTTCTGGAACATCGTCATAAATTATCAAATCCTGAATTCTGTTCTGATTTTCCTCCAAATCTATTTGCTGTTGAATCAATGGTCCGAATGTCTCAATGTCCTGCAATATAGCTATACTTAAATAAATATTTCTTGTCTAAATAGCCTTTTCGTAGTGCATTGGAAACACAACTGTCAGCTATATTATCCCATGAATTTTTCACCCAATTCACTACTTCTTGTAGGCCAGGCTTCACAAAATTTCCACTTATTTTCGGAAAAAGACAGTAGGTCTTAGAGTCTGGAATTATATCATTGATTAATCCACTCATCCTTTTTTTACATATTTCTAGATGAGGGAGTTTGGATTCTTCCCAAGTTTATACCCCCGGGTTGCCCTTATGGGAGTCATCGAGCTCGTTCGCGAGTGCTTTTTCTTCCGCCAAATGCGAGGACAGGTGCACTCAGAAACTCTCCGGTAGCCAGAGGTATTAGTTTACTCAACCACTTGGCCGAATATGTGGATATATTCGATTTCTTCTCCTTATTGTAACATGTTTTTTTTTTTTCTCATGTTATTATTATGTGTTATGCGTGATTGGCGACCTAGGTTATACTGTAATGCCAATCACGCATTGTCTTTATAATAAATAAATAAATAAAAATCGATATGAAGAGTTTATTCATAAAAAATTGTATCACAGTAATATTCAATGTACAGGTTTTTCACTTCAAAATCATTTTGCATTTCAAATTAACTCATTTTCTATTGAAATGTCTTAAGTGAAAAACCTGTTTATGGAAAAATATTCGATTAGTCTCGTCAACATTTTGATTTTGTAAAATAATGCTTCTCCATGTACGAATCGCAGAATGTGCACATGGGCGCGTTCATCAACAGATCGGGATGAGCCACGCTCTGACACAAGGGACACACCAGACACTCGGCGCTCTCGATGTTGCGCAACGTCACACAACACCACTGTCTCGGATGCACTTTGGAACAATTGATCAAGTGAATTTTTTCGTCGCACCACTCGCATACGTTTTTAATCGGCAGTAATCGTTCGCCGAACAGCGTAATCGCAGCCGCAGTCAAATCCGTCATATTAGAATCGTCCGTCCAATAATCTCCGTACTCAATTTTAAAATATTCGAGATATTCGATATAGAGAGCTATCGATTCGATTTCGAAATCGCTCAGTTCGTTAACGTCCCCACCGAGGATAAAATTCTCCAGAGATTTTTTCGCATGATGATACATTATAATATGCGTCAGTTTCGTCGTCACAGTTTTTTTCGGATCCTCTCTCTCTCTGGCGATGCTCAACCACATTTGAACTTTGGCTTCGTACGGCGACAAATTTTGAAGATCTTCGTTTTCCAATTTCGGACAATTAATAATTGCCTTCACCATGAGTATAATTAGAATTTCGAAGCAGTCCCAATAATCCGTGAGCGATTTGTATTCGTTGTTGAATAGATCGTCGGTGAAATTTTTAGTGTTGTCGTAGCAGTAAAATAATTTGACGGAAGAGTGTCTCGCCGTCTTCTGTATGGAATTGCAGCACAATATGTAAATCGCACTGTTCTTCGATACGTATATACCGCTCGGCGCCCATTCTTCGAAGTTTATATTGCATTTGATGGATTCGACCGTAATTGTCGCGACGTCGGCGAGATTGGGACACAGTGTCAATTTAGAGATGGATCCTTTCACCGACGCCGTGATGAATTGTCTACTGTCGATCTGTTGCACTCCGGTGATCTTGATGTGTCCTAAATTTTCTATTGCGGTACCGACGACTTCGCCTTTGCAATTGCACGTAAAGGCTATGAAATGCGATTGCTTGATTGCGACGATGCACATCATGTCGTCGCACCACGGAACGTAATAAAATTTATCTATCGGCATTCTATCAACGTGGATCCATAGAGTTTTCTTGTTCGCCATGAAAATGGTTCCGTCGTCGTTGTTTATAACAATTTGAATGCATTCTATTTGGCCGCTCGTGTTGCCTAATAGAATGAACGAGTCCGTGCTGTTTAAATTGATCCACTTTACGGCGGTGACATTTTTTAATTCGTTCGATAGTGTCTGCTCTAGTTTTATAGACGGAACGGCGTGCCATGTTTTTTCGTTAGTCACGGTCCATATGTGGATTTGTCCGTTTTTTTGAACAGTTATTAGATGCGAATGAACCGTCAGTTTCGATTCATAGAGATGATCGTTCCAGCATATTGCCGTAGTCGCGAGCTTGTCTGTGTTTTTGAGAAGCCACTCGGTGTAGAGGGAAGCACCCGTGTCGGGATTCGAGAATGAACTATCGACTTCCGCATGTTCGTATACGAGTTTTGAAATCCTGAAGCGTTGAATCCAATCGAGGCCTTGTTCCCAAACGCTGATGTCGCCGGATGCCGTAAGAAAGGCGAGGAAAGATGTGCGACCGGGGGCAAGACCGCGCGGACTCCAAGCCGCAGCGGCTGGATGGACGGTGACGTCACGCAATTGACGAGCGCGCACTTGAAGCAGTGAGGCGGTGAGCGGGACGGGAGGGCGTACGTAAGGCGCATGACCCAATTCGACGCGAGCTTGCGTTGGCTTCATCATGACACCAGTCAGCTGGCGCAGTCGCATTTGCTGCTCGGACCTCGTGTCGAGTCCTGCGCGTCGTCCGGGCCATTCGTGGGGTGTGGCGAGAAACGAGGCGCGGTATCGAGGGTGGGGCCCGCTTGGATAACCCCCACTGGGGCGTAGCACGTGCAGGCCGCTGGTAAGCTGAATAAGAAGCCGACCATCCTCACTACCGATGCAGCTGTGGACCTCGGCGCGCTGCCCCGTCAACGTGGAGACGCCCAGCTCTAATAGCCGCATGCTTTTGACACTGACAGCTGACAGGTGCAATCAGTGCTGCCAGTCTAAAAAAATAACATATTTGATCAAACACTCAACTCAAAGACGCAATTCTTGTTAATAGCTTACTTAACTAAATAAGCAATGTATTTATTAATAAAACTCATTTTAAAATAGTTAGTATTTAATTAATCATTTCAAATGTTACTTTAGATTATTTGCGTTATTCTATAAAAAAATAAATATAACTAATAACAACTGTCATTTAGTACGGAGCTATTGTCTATGGTCGATTATGATTGGTCACGTCGCCGTCTTTAGTCCGTCGTTGAGACCGGTTGCGGAATACTACCGACTATATTGCATTTGTTCTATGATATATCGTGTTCATCAAGCTGTGACTTAATCGGTAACATAATAAACTCAATAAAATTAAAGCAAATAGTTAAATTAAATCAAAATCATATGAAAAAAATCCTATTTCTTGAAAATTTTCAGCACAACTCGATTTAGGTTCATAATTAACGCCAACTTCGTCTTCATACCATGTTGAATTTTCTTCGTTGACAGCGTAATCGGTGATTATATATCATTTATAGAATTACATTATGAACAATGACGAATCGAATCGAGTATTTTGGGAAGAATTCATTCTTTTATACAAAAGCTTTCCGAATTTATGGGACGTCAAGTCCAAATCGTACTTGAACCGAAACCTGAGGAACGCTAGCCTCAATAAACTCGTCGAAAAATGTAAAGAAATTTATCCGACGGCAAACAAAGACTACGTAAAACGAAAAATTCAAAACTTCCGATGCTGCATACGACGGGAGATAAAAAAGATTGCGAATTCTAAAAAGGCGGGAGCGTCCAAGGATGATGTGCACGTACCGAATCTGTGGTACTATGATTTGTTTGATTTTATTACAGAATTAGAAATACCGAAGAACGATGAAGAAATCGCGGAAAATGAAGCGGAGAGCCATTATAATATTTCATTAGACGTTAGTGTTTGAATTATATTTTAATTAAATTGATAACGTAACATATTTAATTATCGCTCTATTTTTTAGGACGATCAGATCAATCGGCAGTATTTAGATAATACGATAGATGAAACAATAAACCCGAATGCCCCAACGAATTTGGCTCGACGGAAAAATAAAGAAGATAAAACTGAAACGCTATTGACGCTAGCGAAAAATATATTATCCGATTATGTCTCGCCGAATTACGGTAGTGAGGATAAGTTCGATGTCGCCGGTAAAAAAGTGGCGTGTGAATTACGCGAGATGTCCTCGTTTCAAAGTATTATTTGCAGGAAAATGATAACCGACGCTTTATACTACGGAAGGTTTGGTTGGTTGAACGAAAACACTACGTTAAATCTAAACACGAGGAGTAAAACTAGTCAATGTGAACTTAATCCAGAGTAATGACATCGAAATGTCATGTATAATTTAATTTAGATTTATTTATGGTATAAATAATATATATATTTATTGAAACAAATATTAGTCAATTATTTAATTACACCATCTGCCTCAATGCAATATCTTGGCGCTCATATGTGAACGAGGAGTATTTAAAAATGACAACAAATCATAGGATAATGGAAAAAAATTACACATAATTTATTTATTTATTTGATAGATATAAAAATATACGAATATAAAATACGATAATGATTTGAAAGTACCAAGGGAATGAGTCTCTCACACTAATATAGTGGCTAGACACTTTGGCTAGGTAGTGGAGGTGAAAAGCAAGGTTCCCTATTACCGTATACAGAAGGTCGCCATTTTGTTTGCCGAAAAAAGCTCTGTTTGGGGCAAGCCTGTATGTGCCCCAATGGTCAATATTTTCTACTCAATTCGAAAAATAAACTACACTGTCACCGTTTTTTGACTATATTTTGCATTTCTCTTTTCTGGAACTTGAACATCAACATTAACTAATTGATGAAAATCTTTTAGGACTTAAAGCATGCTTAGAATTAATCACGTCAAGGTCTGTAGAAACTCATGCTTTAGAATAACCACGTAGAGCAATCTAGAAACAACTCTTTGTATCTCTGTCACCAGTAATTGGTGTAGAGATGCGACTATCCCGGGCTAGGTTGACCCGGCTCCCTAGCCATTCAAAGGCGAATGCCAGGATAGTTCCTTGAGCCGTTTCCCATCACATTACCGCTCCTTAAAAACTCGCCCTCCCGTCTTTCTGTTCCCAAGCCGTAGTAGAAACGAGAAAACTGATTCAGATGGAAGCAATGACACACCCGGTGGTTGTTTTAGACTATCGCTACATGCGGCAATGCTATCGCTAAGGCGTGCAATGTTGGCCTGTCGGCCCAAAGAGGGGCCTGCCCCTCCGCAAGGCTAGTGAGTCAACCTGCACCTGGATAACGTAGCTAACTAATGTTGTTCTTGGTGTGCTCCGAAATGGGGAAACGCGTGAACCACCGCAGGCCCGTCGCACAAGGGGACGCCCCCACTGGAACCCGCCGCCACCTTACTCGCATCTAGCACCGCGAGGAGGTCAGGGACCATTGAAACCATTCAGGGCTAGCCTTATCCAAGGGCCACTCGTCCTGGTTTTGCTAGATCGAGCTGTATGGGCAGTAGCACCATCTTGCTGCCACCATGCCTCTGGTGTGTCCAAGACTGCAGGACGCACGAATTTCTCTAGCTTTCTCGATATCTTTCGCCAGTGATGGTTAGTGCGTTTTCTGCCTCATCTCCAAGGAAGTAACGTCCAAGAACTCTTCCTGCAGTTACACCACACCAAACTGTTTTTTTTACGGGATGCAGACTACGTTGGTGGACTATTCTTGGATTTTCTGTCCCCCAGAATTGAATATTTTGTTTGTTAACAAATCCGTTTAGGCAGAAGTGGGCCTCGTCGTCCATAATGCGATTGTGAATGAAATCAGCTTCTTGCTTTGCCAATTCTTGGATCTGGACAGCATACGCTAATCGATTCCGATAATCTGCTCGCTTCAGTTCTTGCACTAGCTTATACGGATAGACATGCAGCATCCTTTGAATCTTCTGGAGCGAGGTTCGGAGCGCCTTTGAGTTGCCATTGAAGGCTCTTCTTCAATGCTTCAGCGTACACGCTGAATGGTGTACTGTAACGTGCCCTCTCAGCATGTAATAAATCATTCACAGATCCCTGAATTTAAAACCGCTGGAATAAACGAAGTATAGTTTGTTTATGTGGTGGTTTTCTAACCCCAAAATGACGAGTGTAGGCTCTTTGCGTTAGCACAAATAATTGTACGTGATTCGGTGAAAAAAAAACTCAAATTTAAAACTCAAAATATTTTATTTATTCCGATGTACAATGGCATACATATCAATACATCACGCATAAACAACTCGTGAAGATTCTCGAAATACAATTATTAAAAAAAAAAAAACGGTGCATATTTCACGACACAGTGCAGAGTCGCTCACCGAAACAACGTTAAAACACTCGAGTATATTAAAATTCAACAGACGTTATTCAATATATTAGTAAAATAATTTAAAATATTTCAATCAATCTATTACGCAATCTATAAAATTATCATTAAAAATTTCTCGCGGCGAGGTATCGTTTTAAACAAAATAACATTCATAAAACATTCACTACGATACATAAAATAAATATATAATAATTTGTATAACATCGAAAAAATAAGTACCTAATTGAGATTATTAAAAAATTACAAAATAAATATCGGTAGTCTTTTTCATATTCAGGCACTATTTTATCATTAAATACTGTTCACAGTAAGACGGCAAGGCATTTATTCAACACAAACAGATGTGTCGATGATGATGATGATGGTCAAAAAATTGATCTGAATTACAGCGTTCCATTTTTAATTACATAATATACCGAGGGCGTATATACGAATATATATATTTCGGTATACGCTATTTATTTATTAAAAACACATTGTGTTTCAACATTAATGGAATGGACATTAGACATTATACTAAACAAAAAATAAAAGCAACCGTTCGAGCGCGATCTAAAAACACTTGTGACGGACGATCGAAGGATTGATTTATTTAAAAAAATATATTTATACCTAGTAATAATAAAAATATGATTAATGCTCTTTTTTGTTAATCTTTTAAATATCACATAACGGTCGAAACGTACGTCTTCGGCACGATTCAATAGTTGATTATTGATAGTGTAAGCCGCACATAAATATATACGTTTATAACAATTGAAATGTTGGCCGCGTCGTTTGCACGGAACAATATTTCCAAGCTGTCGTGTCCCCGTAGACGAACGAGGCGTTGAAGGCGTTTTGCGTATCTCTAAATAGTCTATGATTTTTCCCTGTAATCGTTTCATTCGGATTTTTCTCTATGCTGTCGCTCGTAACACTGCAATTAATAAAATTATTCAATCAGATTGTGTAAATTGATTTAATTAATACAGGATTTTCACATCAAATTCAACCATTTGCAAATCAAATTGACCTTTTTAAAAATTAAATTAAACATTTCCCCTCTAATTACATTTGTATGTATCTAAGGAATTTAAGGAATCTGTTTTTTAGTACATTTAGTACCCGATTCTCTACTACAGTAAACCCCCCTATAACGTCCAGATAGGTTCCACGTTATAGGGGGTTAATTTTTTTTTTTGATTACATATTACTTGTTTACCAGCGCAAATGACTTAACTCGCGCGATGAGCGATATCCTTTCGTATTTTGGTTGACGTAATCTTCCTGCAACTTGCGGGCAGGGAAGATCAACACGACATTTTATTAGCTAATTTTATAAAATTATAAAATATTTTTATGAAAATTCTATTTAGCGTTTTAAAATGTGTACGTTATAGGAAAAAACTGCCGCAAACGTTAAAAGAATGTATGTTATAGGGGGGTTTACTGTATTTATCAGTCAAAGATTGGTGGTTAGAAAAGTTTAAATTTCTTAGATTCCTTATGTTAAAGGGTACAGTAGTACAGTTACAGTAGTACTAATTAGTACCAAGTAGTACCGACCAGTACAGGGTTACAGTAATACCAATTTTAGAAATTGTAACCCATTGCTGCCTCCATTTGGGGTTATATTTTTTAAAAGCGGCGAATCGGCCATCTGTGTGCGTAAAATCATTTGTCGAAAGATTAGTGTGTTGCAGAATGGACAATGGAGTGTTGGTTTTCCAGATTTCTATCTTGAAATTTTTCATTGCTGGATGAACCAGGTCGTAGCCGGCTTAAAACACAAAATAACGACGCTCTACGGGATAAATCCTGCCCTCTATTAATGTATCAACAAAAACACTGATTATGACATATGATTACGCACACGTCTATAGACGTATGGATATATCGAAAGATATTTAATTTTTAAGGTTCAATTTGAAGTGAAAAACCTGTGTTAACGAACCTGCTGAGCGATTTTGATCAGGGCGTCGCTCATCGATTTTCCGGTTTGGTTTACCATACTCCTGAATACGCCGTTTTGGTTTTGCAAT
Organism: Philopotamus ludificatus; assembly: GCA_022495035.1. NCBI lineage: Eukaryota > Metazoa > Arthropoda > Insecta > Trichoptera > Philopotamidae > Philopotamus > Philopotamus ludificatus. The sequence continues at coordinate 14,798 of JAGXCT010033750.1, read as the reverse complement.
AATGTGTGCGGATGATCGAATTCGACCATCGTGCCGGCATCCATCACGAGTACCTGAAAAATTAATAATTAATTAAAAATAAAAAATATGTTTTCATTATCCCTCATTATCACTAGAAAAATTAACATAATTATGTCTCGTATGTGAATAAATTTTCAAATGCAAAAACGAAACTTAAAGGTTCTAGACAGGGGCGTGTCGTCCATATGGCCAGATTGTGCGGCGCACACACGCGGGAATATAATGTGCGTAAATATTAAATATTAATTCACTAAACTTTCTAAAAATCGAAAAAATGTTTTATGAAATGTTTTTTATGTAGAGGGATAGAGGGCCCAATTAAAGGATTGCACACAGGCGTCGGATACTGTTGGTGTGTCACTGGTTCTAGATATTCTCATGCATCAAAGAATGCCCATTTCCATCCAAATACCCTTTGCCCAAAGCCCCCAGCACGTGTCACTAACGTGTGCGGTGGATTGGCGGTTTGCACACGGGATTACCATTACGGTCAAGCATCCTTTTTATATTAAATAAACTGTTGGCTGAAGAGAAGAAATAAAGTCAGTTCTCTTATAGTGCTCTCTGTTATAGAGCGGTTTTCTATGGTGTGTGCAACAGTCCCTCCTATAGTGCTCCCTTCTAGAGCACCGTTTTTTTACAAAACGATAAATATTCATATTCAATTTACAATAAACAATTTAAAAAACCTAACCCCCAAGTAATGTATATGTGCATAATCTTCTATAGGGCAGGTTTCTATAGGGTGGTTGCTATTTCAGGGATATATATATTAGAGTGTAATAAGAAAAAATCTATAATGAACAAAATAGAAAAACAACACATGTTGCTTTCGCTACTGTATTCGCCGAACATGACTCCATCCATTAATCTAATGAAAACAACTCTAAAAGCGAAAAGTTAATATTGATGAGAAAAAACGAATCACTGAGACAAGATCAACTAATTCCAGAGATCAAAGAGCTGAAGAAAAATTGGACGAGATGAACTATCACATAGCTCAGCAGCTACATGGAGATCAGAGAAGATATTACTCCAGAGCGTTGTGAATTCAGGGTAGTGAGAGATTACAGGGAACATAGGACGGAAGATTGAAGCTGTTCAAGAGAAGAAATGTCAATTCTAGAAACCAGAAGATTCCTCCTGGGCAGTAAAGAAGTAAAGGAATTGATTGTTGATTAAAAGAAGTACTGAGAAAAATGTAATTGATAAGAATTAGTTTAAAGGAGACACGATTTTTCAGAAAAAACACATATTTTTGAATGTCTATTTTTCCATGGTTGCGAGATATGGAAGTTGCTGGTAGAGAACAATAACCGGCTGGAAACATTTCAAATGTGGAGCTACCGAAGAATGTTGAAGATAAAACCGTCCTTCAACTTCTTCACAAGGAGCGGGAGCTTATGGACATCGTCAAAACACGTAAAATCGAATACTTTGGACACATCATTCATGGAATAAAGTATCGCCTTCTGCAGACCATCATGGTGGGAAGAAAGAAGCTATCTTGGCTCTCACCAATTATATGAAGAAAAAACAAGGTCATGTAGATCGCATCGCCTACGTCCGAAAACAGACAAGGCAAAGAAGAATATTTTTACGTAAAATCTTTAATTATTTACCTTATCGGAATCCATTACGGTATGGAGCCTATGAGCTATAGTCAACACGGTACAATCAGCAAATTTTTTCCTAATGGTGGTCTGGATGAGGGCATCAGTCCTGAGAAAAAAAAATACGTAAATATCCAATCGTTGCATCGCTAATAGAAATATAAATGAACGCACTGTGGATCCACGTTCGCTGTGGCTTCGTCGAGAACCAAAATCTTATTTCTGCGCACAATAGCGCGGGCCAAACAAATCAGCTGCCTTTGTCCGACGCTGAAGTTCGAGCCGCCCTCCGACATCCTCGAATCGAGCCCACCTGTCAAATCCATGACGGCCTCTTTCAATTCCACCTCCTCTAAAGCTTTCCACAATACGGCGTCGCTGTATTCGTCGAACGGATCCAAATTCTTCCTCATCGTGCCGGAGAACAGAACGGGCTCTTGCGGAATAATCGAGAGCTTGCTCCTGAGATCGTGTAGACCGATCTTTTCCGTGTCGACATCGTCAATAACAATTTTTCCTCCGACGTACGCTAATCTGAATAAGGCACTGATTATGGACGTTTTACCGGCTCCGGTGCGACCGACAATGCCGAGTTTATCGCAAGGATTGAGTTCGAAGTTGAGATTGCGAAGAGCGGGGGTGCCGCCCTGACTGTACGTCATCCACACGCCTTCTAATTTTAGCGCCCCCTTCTCCGGCCAAGACTGCTTCGGTTTTTTATCCGGATCGCTCTTCAACGGAGGCTCCTTTTCGATATTGTTATACTCTATCACTCTAAAAATGAATAAACAAAAATTAAAAATGAATATAATTAATAATAAAAAAAAGTGAATATCAAATACCTTTCAACGCTCGTCATTTGATTTTCCAACTCGGTGCTCTGTCTCATGCCCCATTGGAACATTCCGGTCAATCCCATCGCTTGTGTTATCGCCAATCCAACATTTCCACCGAGATTTTCTATAAATATTAATATATTAGGGGGTTCGAAAAGTAATCAAAATTTCTTCAATGAGCTCATTCCCTGTTGGTTTGTGAAAAAGACACAGTCCCACAAATGTACGTTTTGTTACAATTTTTTTTACATCAAATACACCCTTTTGCAAATCAAATACAACTTTTTTGCAAATCGAATTGACCTTTTAAAAATTAAGTTAATCTTTATAGGGCAAAGGCTGAAATTGGTTAATATATTAGCCAGTCGCTTTAAGGTCTATATTTCCATGAGCGCCCATAGAAATGTCAACCTTAGGTAACGTAATATTTTGTCGAGAACGCTTTTTGGTTAATTTAAATAATAAATAATTACAATAAGGCCTCTATAATAATTATTCCCTTAAGCGTTGATTTCTTTGATGAAAGAAAAAATTGAACCTTAACCCCTATAACGTGGAACCTATCTTGACGTTATAGGGGGGTTTACTGTACATCAAAGTAACATAAAAACGGCACGTATTTTAACACAGCCGATGCAGCTTAAAAACTTATAAATATTTTTTTCTCATTTTGTAGAAAATCACTTAATATTTTTTATCCGGTACGATGTGCCGAACATCCAGAGATTTCTGTGTGATTTTTTAAATTTCTATACTGCAAAAATTCAGGGTTAAAATTGCGGTACTAAATACACTGGAGCCTGTTTTTTTACGTTTTTAAAGGAACTGGTGAAAAAAACGTAATTAGCAGGAAAACTTCATCAGGCTCTAATTTTGAACGAGGATTTGAGAGCGACGCCCTTTTTCCTCTTCAGCGGAGTTCCTCTATCTGATTTTTCTTTTTGTTTTTTTTGTGGTCGGAATGCTCTCGATGTTTTCGAGTGCGCCCCTATCCTTCTCACGTAAAGTAGCTCTCAGAACATTATATTAATGAACCCGTTTTTACATTTTAAAGAAACTGAAAAAAAAGTAATTAGTGGGAAAACGTATTTAATTGTTTAACCTAATTTTTAAAAGGGTGCATTCGATTTTAAGAAAATGTATTTGATTTGCAAAAGGGTGCATTTGATTTTTAAAAGGATGCATTTGATTTGCAAAAGGGTGTATTTGACGTAAAAAAACTGTATTACGTTAAAGCTATGGTTGTAATTTTTTTTTTCTACTAAGGGGGAAAGATGTCAAGGCCAACAATAGAAGAACCATACTTATGTCATTGTATGCTATTTTTGTTTGATCAAGGAATGAAGGAAAACGAAGCAGTGAAAAAAATTACCGAGACTTACGGGGATAATCTGAAACTAAACAAGTGTCATCGGTGGTTTAAATATTGTAAATATGGAAATAGGAATCTCAAAGATGTCGCACGAAAAGGACAACCTGATGAGAATTAGATGATGATATCCTGAAGGCGAGGGTAAATTCGGATCCTCGTCAAACAATTGAGGAATTATCCGAATAGGAGAAGTGAAAACGCCCGTGGAAAAGCTTTTCAATAAAAAATCAAAGGACTTTTTTAAAAAGGGAATAGAACAACTGCCTCTACGTTGGCCAAAAGTGTAAGAAAACAATAGAAATTATTTTGTTGATAATAAGCCTCTTAATTTTGGATAATTTTCGTCAGCAAAAAAAATTTGAATACTTGTTGATCCTTCTAAAATAAATCTATTCTTAAAAATAATAAATTATAATTAGTATACATACCGTCGCCCATAACGAGAAAACTCATCGTGACCAACGCGATATAAACTACGCATATCAAATCGAGCCAAAATCCGAAAGCACGTGACGTAGCAATAAACAGATACCACGCCGAGCTATGCAAATCTTGATGAAGATCGAATTCACGCTCCAACGTCTTCTGAGCTTCAAACGCACGTATCGTCGTCATACCTTGCAGCGACGCGTTCAAATGAGAAAACACGGGACTACGCGCTAATCAAAAAACATACAAACATCAGCAACAAAGCATCGAAATGATAATATTTTCAAAATAAATAGTAAACGACGACTTACTAACGCCTTCGAGTCGTTTAATACTCCGAGACGTCGATAGATAATAGATTCTCAGTAAATAAAACACGAAGCCAACTCCAATCGTCGGTATGAGTAGCCAATAATTAACGACGGCGACGACAGTCACGATGCCGATCAGCGACAGTCCAATCTTAAAATAACAATTTTTATTATTCGATAAAACTATTTAAATCGATTTATTAATTACTTGTAGGACGTCGATGGCGGCGCTCGGTAATATTTCATCGATGGAGCCCATGTCCTTCGAGAATCTGTTGAGTATACGTCCGGACGGGTTAGTGTGGAAGAAACGCATGGCTCCTCTGGTTATCGAATGGAACATGTTGTTGTGCAGGTTCGTGGACGCTCTCATCGCCAGCCAGAAAAACATGAACGAGCGGAAGAGCGTAATGATAACCAACGCGATGACGATCACTGAAAATAAAATCATTTTATAATAACGCTATACGATTATTGATTGTTATCGTAAGATGAATACCTGAATAGATGTAGATGAAATGAGCTCGCGTCACGTCTATATTGCCCAGGGTTAATAACACGACGTGCAGATCGGTCTTGTCTCGATAGAAATCTCCCGATGTTCTGTTCACCAAGTTTTCTTCCATGTTTACCCTAGAAATAAAATTATTAATCAACTATTGTCTTTTTTAAGTGAAGTGGGGAGATTTTTTAAATGAGTTTCTTCGAAAACAGTCAGAATAATGTGTCAGAGCTCTTTGAAGCACTATGTCATTCTTTACTGGCAGCTTCTATGTCCATAACCTCTGGATATTTATTGCTCATATTAATGTAAACATATTTTATGACTGTTCTAGTATTTTTTTGATTAACTATGAGATCAAGTAAATGTTCTAGAAGAGATAAGCCATCTTACTACAATCACATTGTATTGTGGAATGTGAAAAATAAGGCTGTAAGAAGACCCCCAGAGAACTCGACAAGCCATGTTTCGAATCATCTTGATTTTGGGTCTCGAAGATCCTTTGAACTCCGCATCTCGTGGGGGCTTCACTTGCTCGCTCAAGCGGATAGGCGCCCTGCCCTATCCCCTGTCTTACATTACCAAGGGCGACAAGCTTCTCCAGGCTATCGTTTCTTCTAGCCAGATATTCAATGTATCGAAGAATCCTTTTGAGACATGTAGTAATAAGTCGGTCATCTTTATCATTCCACATTTCTTTCAGGACAGACATGTTTGTGCGTTTAGCAATCCATGGTATTCTCAACAGAGTTACTATGGTATTCTCCTTTATGATCCAGCTTTACACTCCATAAGTAAAAAATTAAGAATACCAAACTCTGCACTGAACGTTTATTTGTCTTTTTGGATATCCCCCTATTTTTCTAGATTGTGGATAGCTTGTACATCGCATTTTTAGCCATCCTTATTCACATTCTTATTTCGGGTTCATAATTTTGGTTACTCGTAAGTAAAGATCCGAGATATACAAAATCTATTCACTCTATAAAATGATAGAGGAAACTCTTTTTTAAGGGTTTGAAACCAAAATTTTGTTAATTCATATATTTTATACAGAAAATGCCAGAAAAATTAAAGTATAAAGCCCTAGAATCATATAATATTTCGCCAAGAGTTGACGTTTCCATTCATTGAGAATTTTCGTGCTACCGAAAAGCCCAGATTAGATGGAAATCCCCATTTTTTGAGTATGCTTGAATTGTGATACTCTAGAAAAAATAAGGTGAACATCGTCTCTTTATCTTGAGAGTGCTTCTGTAAAAATATATTTAACCCTTTCAATGGGGTGAACTACAGCGCATCGCCATTGACATTCATTTGCGCGAGTTTAGCTACAATTTACAAGTAAACTAGTAAGAATTAAGTGTTGGTTCTTGTTTTAAAGATCAGTTCCCAAACACTATTTAATAATAAATTAACAACCAATCACAAGCAAGTTGAAGAAAGCAATCAAAAAATAAATTGAACGATGTCACTATAGTTTTACGCTCAAATCGTGCCCACTGAGAGATATGCACACACTAGCGATCATGTCCATGTGGGCATCACTCTCGAGAAGTCTTTCATCTTTAGTCTAAATTATAACGCAGTCCACATACTGCCGAAAGAGCATCAGATTTTAATAGATGACGAATTTTAAAATCGGCACTTCTATGGAGAAAATGTTTAAGCGACATAATGAAATATTAATTACCAATAAGATGTCCAGTAATCCGATCCGGAGGCCAACAATTGACTCGCACACGCAAGGAAAAATAATACTGATATTAAGAAACAGGATCCAGCTGCACGTATATATTCGCTGTAAATTTTTCCACCGACAGAGCCTTTACTGCGTTGTTCTTCTGTATTATCCTCGACGAAGGCAACCTCCTCTTCCGTAGAATTGGACTAAAAAAATAATTTAAAATGATAAAATTCGATAAAAAAAGATATAATACGTGAAATACTAACCGAATGAATACTCATATGCCGTTGAAATTCTCTTCCTTTGAAAGATTCATCGAGCTCCGGCGTTTCCTCTGTAAGTCCTTTATTTTCCGCATCGCTACCTAATAATTTGGCTATATCGAGACCGGATGCTTGCAACGCTTCGTACGTACCTTCAGCGGCAATCACTCCGTTTTTCAATACGATGATCTGATATAACATCAATTAAATATATATAAAATGCAGATTTATAATGTATAAAAAAATAGCTCGACTTACGTGATCGACGTTGTTCAGATACTGCAATTGATGCGTGATTAAAATCCTCGTTTTTCCACGTAAATAACTGCTGATGCAATTGTCGAACAGACTGCGACCGACGTGCGTGTCTACGGCCGACAGTGGATCGTCCAATAGATATATATCCGAGTTGCGATAAACGGCTCGTGCCAAATTAATTCTGGCTCTTTGTCCTACGCACACAACGAAAATATATAAATAATATTCATAGACGATAAATAATTTATTTATTTTATTTACCGCCGCTGAGACTGATGCCTCTCTCTCCGACTATTGTCTTATCTCCCCGCGGAAACAGCGAGAAATCTTTGTCGAGTTCACATTTACGCACCACTAAATTGTAGCGTGTCCTTTCCATCGGTGCTCCAAACAATATGTTTTGCCGAATCGTACCTATCGATCATATATCGCACAATTAATATCAAGTAAATAATATTTGAGGTTAAAACACAGGTACGATTTCGTTACCGACAAACAGCCACGGTTCTTGAGACGCGTAAGCGATTTGTCCGTTGACTTCTACACTGCCGCTGTCTAACGGAAGCTCTTTTAAGATTACGTTGATCAACGAGCTCTTCCCCGATCCCACAGGTCCAACCACAGCTACTAAGCTGAAATACAAAATGTGCGTATAACATTAATCATCATATTTTATTGTATTGTAAATTACTAATTTACAGTGGACCCCCCAATTACACTATCCCGAATTACACGCTGAGTTGAAATATTTCGCCGCCAGCCCCCAACTTGAACGGTCGCATTCATGCCGTTGCATTACGACGAATAAATACAAGGCCGACTATTCATTTGACGGGTTGACTGCACACACACAGCGAGGCGGTCTGTCGCCGGTGCACACAGTCAAGCGTTGGCTAGCGTCACCGGTAATGATACGACCTTGCGTGCCAGGCTTTACCCCCAATAACACTATCCCAACTTACACGGTCCTGATTTTAGTGTTAGTGGGGGGTTAACTGTACATATATTTTTTTATAATCTTAGGACAGCACTAAACTTGTTATGGCCCAATTAAAAAACACAAGAATTCAATCAAACATACAAAATGGCAACTTTGTTAGCGTTTGGGCCTTGCCAGACTCTCGAATGACAGTCAAGGCCAAAGGAACCTGAGAGTCACACGTGATGTGAGAGCTTTCTTTTCGTGTCCATACCACGGGGACCCTAACCGTCTTGGTATACGGTTTTTTGTAAAGAGTTTCCCTCTCTTGGCCATTGCTTGCATTGGAAGTGTATCTTCTACCACTGTTGGTATCGGATTTTACCCTCCCGACTGTGTCCAGGCAAGTAGGAGGGGGTTTGTCTTGGTATTAGCTTTCCTCTCTAGGCGTTATCTACTTATAACAAGTCCTTGCATCATGGGAAAGACCTCCTCAATGAAGGGTCCCATAGAATGAAAGAAGAGGAGCTAAAGTATCGAAACTAGACCATTTATCGGTCAACAACAGATTAGGGTTTTCCTTCCCAAGGCATACCGGTTCTGTGGTGAGACATCCGTTGCACATACATACATTCATGTCCATATTTTTCCAGGGGTGTAATATTTTAGTAGATTTTATCATAGTTTTCTTGGGTTTTTAGTCAACTCCATGTATTATGTGTCAACAGAACATTGAAAGAATGCGGGATTATATTGTCAAGAATATAAAACAAACTTATTTTGGGCTTTTTTAGATCACTTTAATGATTAATATTTAATGTTAATTGAATGATTTTATGTTTGGTTTGTTTATATCTAACCATTAACTGTAATGTTGTACAGATTTTTTACGTCAAATACACCCTTTTCAAATCAAATGCACCCTTTTGCAAATCAAATACACCCTTTTCAATAGACATTTTAATAGAAAATGGGTAAATTTAAGCCTAGATAAAAGCGTTTATAGCGGGTAATTGTTTAGATCGACTTATCTATTATATGCTACTATGTCATACCTTCCAGTCTTAACTCTCATCGTAATATTTGTGAGTGTGTTCTCGCTCTGTTGTCCAGTCCATTTTGCGACAATATCAGTCAAAATTATATTACATTCCCTGGATTGATTTCGCGTCTTTAATGTTACGTCATCCATTGCCTCTCTGCTCTCTTCGTCGTCGAGATTTTTATACTTCTCCTTCGTATTTAAATTATCGTTGGGCTTATCAACGTTCGTCTCCACAGAAACCGATAAATCATCGCTTTTAGTCGATTTTCCGTTGAGAGCATCAGATTTCGAGTTTAACAATCCCGGCGGCGGTTTTATAGTTTCGTCGTAAAGCATAAACTTTTGCAGACGATTAATTGAAATATTTGCCTCGGCGATTTGCGCAATACCTGAATATATAAATCATCACATATAACAAATAAAATATTTGCGTAAAAATAAATATCCCATCGATACGAACCTTGGGGAAAGAAAACTGTCATAGTCTGTCGCAGTACATTGTAATACGACGTTATGACGAACACATCTTCTGCGGTGATATTATAACCAAACAGTACGTACGATAAAATGCTTATAAACAGTGAAACTCTCGTTACGAACATTATGAACGATATCAATACGCCTCTAATATACGACGTGGCTCGGATTTCTTTAATTTCACGCCTGAAAATTAAATAATATAAGAATATGCTTACGAAAAATGTATAAAATTACGCAACGTACTTTCTCGCATTCTCCACAAGTTCGGCGAACGGATCTTCCCATGTGTACATTTTAATGACCTGAATGCCGCTTATAATCTCGTTCATGAGTCTCACACGTTCGTCCGTTCGCAATGCTGTTCTCAGCCGAAGTATCGATGTACGTTTTCCGAGCCAACCTAAAAATGTATTTAAAATGAAATAAATTAATGTATAATTAACATATTATAACCCATAAGTAATGTCGTTTTTTTTCAATGAAATTCAAAACAATTTTTCTTATATTTATTTAACTATTCTTATACAAAATAATTGCACATATTATCTATAACCTTCTGCCACCTTTCTTTCAAATCATCCATGCCTGAAATCTGATTTTGACTGAAAATTGTCTGAAGTATTCACCTCTTCTAAGGAATTGAAATTTTGATCTCTTGGAAAATGTTCCATAGAACGAAATAAGTAAAAATCAGATGGTGCGAGATGCGGCGAGTATGGAGGATGCAACAGGGTGACCCATCCAAGATCCTGAATTTTTTCTCACGTCAATTTCGCAACATGAGGTCGCGTGTGAATGCGTGTGGGACCCAAACACTTTCTTTTTGAATCTTTCACAGCTTCTTTAAGATCCTCTGAGTACTGGATCAGGATGTACCGACCTTTTCCGATAATTACAATGGTCAGCATCAGGTCGTCTTCGATTGCAGAATTCACGGCTGCTTCATCCGCATCGACGGTTTGTCCACTTCGAGGGTCGTTTTCCAAACACAAATCACCAGATGGCGCATCGAAAAAACGACATTACTTATGGGTACCCCTAATAGTATTGATCAATACAGCGGCCGAGTATTATGAAACAGTGTCATGGCTTGTAGGTAACCTACATATCATTACGATAATGTAAGTTAAACGCAACTGCGTTAAAATAGTATCCGGATAGGTTAATCCTCTTGCAAAAATCTATGAATTCTTTAAGACGCTGAGGGGAGAGGAATGCAAGAGTAAGAAACTCATTCCCCTTCATCTTTAGAATCTTTATCAAATCTTTATATGGGTGAGTGGCGCACTGGATTTGCACCGAATGATTTAATATTTTTTTTATTAGCCTCTACTCTTTGTAGGTTTAATATGAATAGGTAATCCTTCCGAATACTATATCTAAAGGTTAAAGAGACAAGAATTTTTTTCTCAGATAAAGAGTTGAATGTCTTCCTCTTTCTCACTCTCTTTGCACATTCTAAATTCTTCTTCTTTATTTGCTTTGTCTGTGTTTGCAAATTGGTGATATACAGATCATTGTTAGATGTTTCATCCTATACGAGCTGGAACATTTCTGGACCTCCCAATCCGGTCCAGTTATGAACGTTGCAGAGCGACAATAGCTTCGTTCTTCCCGACCCGTTGATGTATGTAAAAGGGAACGGTCCTGATCCTTCTACTGCTATTTTTCATTGCTTTCTTGATATAATTTCTCCATCCCTTTCTGTCCAGGGTAAGGTATAAGAGTCTCTTATCATTAGCTGAAGGCAATGCTGGCTCTATTCAAAAGGAAAATCCAGACTCTGCATATAGATAAATATCGAGAATATCGAGAACTCTGATTAGTTCTTCGACCTTATGATTTATTTTGATCACACCACAAGCATAAGTAATCTTTCTAGCTCTTCTTCTCCTCTCACATGTTTCTATAAGTGATATTTGAGATTATGCTCGTATTGCAATATCATTGGCACACAATATATTTGTTCGGAAAGAAATCCATCAATTTTTAGGTTCGGTTTTAGTCCAGACACACTATATCTTTTCAAGGTATTTTTTTTGTATATAATAAGAATTTACAGGATGCCCCTTAATCAAGATGACCATCAGAATTCGGCGAAGACTTGATAATATCTGCTATTGAAGCATTTTCTCGTGAAACAGTTTAGTATTTATAGAAAAAAAAACAGTGGATGACAAGAAATCAAATACATATTCCGACATCAAAACCCAGATTAACACTTCGGAGAGTTTTTTCGTGCATCTATATATGAGGCATCATCCATTATGAACTATTAAAATGAGGAGTAATAATTACAGACGATTGTCAACTACTAGAAAGATTGAATAAAATACTAAAAACTAAGCATCCAAATTTATTCAATAGAAAAATAATTATTCTTCAATACGACAATACACATGCTCACACAGCGAAAATAACAGATGAAAAAATAAAGCAATTAAAATGGGAGTGTTACCTCATCTGCCATACTCAGCAGGCTTAGCGCCTTCAGATTATTTTTATTTAGGTCCTTAGAGCATTAATTAAAAGAAAAAAAAATATATAAAAGATGAAAGAAAACGGTCTTGAAACTCATTTTGAATCTCAACCGCCAAGTTTATTCTAGAATAATAATGGATTTCTTTACGAACAACCTATTATATATTCTTTTCCGGTCGTAATCTTGATGATTCTAGCCATGATGATGCAATCAAGCAGAATCGTTACTGATTATGAGTAATTATCACCGTGGAATCGTTCTTCAAAACTTAGATGGAGGTATTAATAGCTTTCTTCCGATCCGTTTGATATATTTACGCCGCGGAAAACGTAAAAGTCGATAGCGAGAATGATGGATACATTAAACACATAATAAAATATTACCTTGCAACGGAATAAACATCAGCATGAAGGCGACGCCGATGATGGACGACACACCGATTTTCTCCCACATCATATAAGTCATGATAACCGTTCCCACGGGTCCGATCCACAAGTAATGCAGAAAGATGATGGCGACGTCGAATCGGTTAACGTCGTTCGAGAGCAAATTGACGATCTGACCCACGGTCGTTTCGCCGAGAGCCGTCTTCGATAGTTTCAGCGACTGTTCAATAATAAAACATCATGTCAATAAAATATTTGACGAGATTTTTAATCGTTACAAAATGATCAATAACCTTTCTATAAATGAGCGAGCAACAAGCGACACGAAACTTCATCCCCATGTGCAATATACCCATCATGTACGGATGAACGAGAAAAACGTTAAGGGCGGAGCAAAGGATAACGGCTGTCGCATAGAAGTATGCGTCGTCTTTCGTGATCTGTCCTTTGTTCGACGGCATGTAATACAATATCAATTGGCCTAAATATATCGGCTGAATTACTCTGAAAAATATAAATAAAATTAATAAACACCGATAAACGATCGAAAATAAAATTGATTTTCAATGAAACAATAAAGAACACATAATGATATCGAGAAAATCACATGTACGGCTACATATAACGTATGTATAAGTTCATTCGTAAATGGTGTTTGAGGTATTCGCTATAACGATTCGATTTAAAATGTAGAGGTGTTTTGAAACGCCGATGAAAACGATCGATAAACCGTTAAATTTGATAAACGAACATTTACAAAACATAATTACAACGCACGATACATGCAATAAACATGCCTCGATAAAATTCTATTTATATAATTACGCAGAATAGTCAGTAGCATTCGCGAGATCGCTCCGATTCCTATATGGAAAAATCCCGTCCTCAGCCATCTCGTTAAAACTATTTGTATAATTTGTGTAAACGTTGCTATCGAGATAAGGATCCGTGCTAGATGTGCTAATATTTACGAAAGCATTTAAGGCATGTCCATTCTCAAAATTATGGACCGGCGCATAGTTTACCTCGTGAAAATATCTGATAAGGCGACCTAAGAACACCGGATAATTGATTCTAAACGATAAAATAGATCATTACGTTATAAACGCCGTCGTTATTGTAAATTATATCGATCGTTACCGAAATTACCTGAGACAGCATTCCATAGCAAACAGCAGAATGCCGTACATCATGCATTCTAAGCCGTACGATCGTACTATGACGCGGAGAAGACTCGGCTTTTTCTTTTTCAGCTCGTCGTTCCATAATTGTTCAAATCTATCGCCGAGCCGATCTGAAAATGATTCATGCGTTAATACGCTGCACGTTGCGATGATAACGAACGATTATACGTAATAATTACTCGAGGTGTGTTCCTTCAGAGGCTCGTAGAGATCCGTCACCTCCAAATCTCGTTTGAATCCTTTGTAAAACAACGCCGAGGTCCATCTAAAAATAAAAACAAATATTGGATCATCTCATAAATAATGCAGTTTTATACATATTTTATTTTTAAAAATTAGGATAAACAAATTCTTGGAATGTTCGTTAACGGAGTTCTCAGAGAATGAATAGGCCCGTCGACCTGGACCAGCCGAGGAATGCTACTTTGTTTCAAACCTTGGCGAAAACATGTGAATAGCAAAATGTGTTACAACATTACATGCTACAGCTATCGCATCACCATCGCACTTTGCCGTAACAAAACTGACGTGATTGCCAATTTAATTATCCGATTATATCCGCACAAATGTCATGTATTTCTAAGAAACGTTGAAACAATATGACATTAAAACAAATTTAGAGTCAGATAATCTATCCTCGGTATAACCCTTCTCCTTCGTTTTCTACAATGCTCCTCTGGTTTCAAAATTCGTCCGTGCCGAAAAATACTTCTTCAGTACTGTTTTGATCTCGTCTACAGAGATTTCGAAGGCTGCGAAATAAACGATAATCAGATCGTTTCCCATTCCAACTGTTCTAGCCTCCAGTCATCCACACTGTATGTGGCCGAACCAAAGAAGGTCATGCTTATTCTAATGCTGATATAAGTGTTATAAGCCGGCATAGTCCGTCCGTATCGTTTCTGGGTTCTCGATATTCTCGAGTGCGCCCCTATCCTTTTAACTTAAAGTGTGACACAGAACACATTTTACGCGGGAAACGGTTCCCGCCAAAAGTCGGTGACATCATC